>OMLF01056148.1:33471-69356 GCA_900302615.1 Holocentrus rufus | reverse complement strand
GAGAAAGGAAACCCAGGGGAGAAAATGAAAGAAATGCCTTCAGACATTACTACTTGATCCAACAGTGTCAGGTGGGGCGGTACAACTCACAGACTGAACTTTACAGGCGTATAGCCTGATCAAATGGCCGCCCCGCTGTCTGCTTGTCCGTTTGTCCACTCATCTGTCTGTCTGATGCTCTGTGTAGCCAGTGAGCTACAAAAGCGCTGGCCCTGGGTGCCAAGTGAGTCAGTCGGTCATTCTATCTGTGTTTATCTTAAAACTGTCCACACAAAATAACATCTCACTGTAGGGACATGATTACCATTGCCTGTGTTGAAATAAACCAGATATTTACTGCAGGAGATGGCAGGGCCGAGTCTTTATATTGCTCATAGGGTTGTTGATAATGTGATTAAACTTGAGATATCCATGTTTTTTTCCTGTTCTTTTGATGAGTTATTACATTACGTTTGGTTGAAGTTGTGCACACTATATGCAAAAAAGTGATTTAAAATGAATGAGAAAATGAAATGGAGAGATCCATTTATAATGAAGTGTTCTGTGTTGCCTCAAAAGTGTCTTCATTTGGTGCAGACTCAAAGTAAATATTCAAATTTTGACACTGTCTTGCTTTACTGCTGCTGACCACCAGAGGTCAGGAGATATCTTGGTTACCATAGATATGAACACAGAAGTTTGCCCTTAGGGCTTTCTGACAGAAAGCCCATCACTAATCCTAACTCTAACCTTAGCATCTTATTTTTGTCAGAAAGCCCTCAAGGCAAACCTCTTCCAGTACCTAGACAGGACAAAGGTGGGAGTATGAACTGGAGGTGTCAGATTTTAGTTTGTTTCATTTGGACAAACATGCAGCGTGTAGAGAAATGTATCTAAAACATTGAGGATGACATGCAAGTCTGTCCTGTTTTTAGTGTGATCCTGCAATGTTAAAAAAAATGGCAAAAATTACCATGATTATACTCATTTAAAAATAATTGCCAGTTTTATATCACATTTTGATTAACTTACAAAGGTAAAACATTGCTAAAACATAACAGATATGTGAAAACATTTAAACGACTAAATTAAGTGTTCAACCTCACCTTGCAGCCAGGTCAGTGTTGGAAATTACTTTTTACCAAAACATCCCAATGAGCTACACTGTCATACTCTCTTCCAGACTGCTATACAAGGATGTTTCTGCTGTCACTTCTACATGCCCCAGCTAACCAACAAAACTGGCCTTTATGGAGTTTGTCCTGAACCAAACAAAAGTAGATTTCCCAAATGTAAGAATGTAAATGTAATTGTCTGAGATCCATGCTCTGATCCAAAAGCTCATATAAAATCTCTTTAATATGTCTACAATTTGGGGAGCTGAGATCAAAAGGGGAGTCTAATGATTACTTATTGGGGATGCCTTAACATGCCGATCCCTGGTTTCACCCATTGCTATGCAGCAGTGAAAATCTAACTGTAGGGAGCTGTACTTCATACTTTTTTAAAGAGTCATAGGATTAAACAATTCCACTATATCTATGTAGGCACTGTACGGGTTAAATGTGGGCTCCATGGAAGTGCGCATGCACTCTGGAAGAACAATCACACTTGGGGAAAAGCTGTACGGGCTAACTATTGTATGTTGGTTATTAGTGAGTTTATCATAGGCATTGACCTTGGACTCAGAATGGGCAGATCATCAGGAGCCCACTTGGGATAATCATCTGGGTGACATTCATCACCCCCATGTGGGTTAGCAGTAGGTCCCATCTCTGAAACACATGGGTTACGCATCTGACGTACACCTTTGTGCAATACGCCACATGTGGGTTTGGAAAACAGTTTGTGTCGGGTCTTTGTGTGATAATCACCTGTGGTTAAATCCATGTGGAATAGCTATGTGGAGCTTTAATAGACTCTTCAGCGACAATGACCATGGATTCAAAAACAAGCATGACAGCATGTTCAAAATGCTCTTCACAGACAAAGGCCCTGTTTACACTTGTTTTTACAATAGAGCGTGGACTTAAAATGAGCTTAACAAAATGTTCAAGATGTTCTTCATTGACAATGACCCTGGACCTGAAATGAGCGCGCTTGCATTACACAGTGAGAGTCGCACAGATCAGTAAATTTATGTGGGTTAATGTGTGCTGTATCTGGTTTCATCATGTGTGTATCAATAAAAGGACAATGAGCCTTTTGAAGACAGGTGTGAAGAAGTTGCTGTTGAACTTCATAATGAACCGGACACCTAAAGGATGCCTAAAGATTTATTGAAAAGGCACTAGTAAGCCAATAGTAGCTGGTAATTGACTACAAATCGTCTCAAACCATATAAGTCCCCATAAGCGAGCAAACTCGCCACCCAGCAGCATGCAGGCGTGAGTTATAGGAAACTGTCCTGGAGAGTGATGTCGTGACAGGAGTGGGAGCCCTGCCAGATCAGTAACGGCAGTCTCCTTGGCCCCTTCAGATGCCAGAGCTGCTTTGTGTTGTTCACACAGCAACCTGGAGCACCGGAGGAAGGCAGACACCAGAAGGTAGTTAGCTTTAATCTGGCTTATTTTATTCAGGCACAAATCAAACAGCATGGGAAATTAGATGTGGGGCTGTGATGGCAAGATAAAGAGGAACCCCCTCGGGCCCTGCCAAACATTTCACACCAAGGTGAAGCACGAAAAACGTGAGCGCAGAGCATGAAATTTGGAAGAATTTGAAACGGAAAAGGAAAACAAAGAGAAACGTGGGTGTGGATTCACAGGCCAGCTGGGAAAATTTGGGTAAATGTTGGAAAGTAAAGGATTTATTAAATAGATAGAGGTGGTGTATCATTGACCACTGCAGGACAGAAGCCTAAAGTAGAGTCTTACCATTAGGTATTATTGTTATTATTACATGTGTTATTATTATATGCGTCAGGCCCTGTGTCAGATCCTTAAGTATTGCCCCCTCATGCAGCAGATGTTCACTGAGAGTGGGTCACTTCATGCCATCGCTCAGACTTGGAGTGGGTATCCAGTTACTGTTTCTATGATCTGTTGTGAGTCCCCTCTGAGTCAGCACACACAGCACTGTGCCAAGCTCCCCATTCATACCAGTACAGCCCTATCTATTTCAAATCAGATCCCAGTTCCTCAAGCATTGGGAACTGTAACAAAAAGATAAAAGGTGTTAAAAGTGACTGCAAACATATCATCTTCTCTATTTTACCACATGACCCCTTGCTTGACCGCTAGCCTCAATGGTATTACAGGAAGGCTGCGTCTATTCTCGACTAATGTTTTTCTGAACCTCGTGACCTTTGACCCGAATGTTAGTCAAGCCCTGAGATGCCGGGAGGGCTGTGCCTCGAGCCGCTCGGTGCCTTTCTTTGACAACTGGTGCACCGCATTCACAATACTACAGCAGCACTCGAGCTGTCTTACTATTTTTATATTAGTCACGTACGCTTCCACCCAGAAGCCGGCTGCACCCGTCTCTTGGCACACTGAGATGGAGTAATTAAGAAGGCTCCTTACCCACGCCATTGGAGAAAACTTTCCACGAAGCAACTCAAAATATACAGCTCCTGTCTTTTAAATGCTGTTTTATATTTAGGATACTTGCATCATGCCTGTGGTTGGTGGATTTAATTTGAGCAGTGGCCATCCAGTGTTGAGGGAAATGTGTGAAGAAAGCAGCCATGGCCAAGGTTGTGTCAAGAGTCCCAGTCACCTCTGAGACGCCGAGTTTGTTTGGTTAATGGACTCAACATGCAAGAGAAACGCATTTCTCGTTGGTATTTTGGTGGACTTGCCTCCAGCGCATCAGCCTGTTTAACACACCCATTGGATTTGATAAAGGTAAAAGATAAAACTGACTGGGATTATGATTTGTTTACCACCTAGGTCAACTTTTAGATTTTAAACTGTTTTGGTATAGGCCGCATTTTACACATGATCCAAATACACCGAAAGGGCCAGCCTGGGGATTAGGGGATTGGGGGATATTACAAGAATAATTCTGTCATTTGAGATTTATGATGTGTGTAAAATGACCTTGATTTTTGTAGGAAATTGTTTTTCTGCCTTGGAGTTTGCACAAAGCACTAACACTGCAGAACTATGAGTGACAGGCCCACTGGTTCAATTTTGTAGTGCTTATAAATATTATTCACCTACTGAATTGATTTCCGTCTGCTCAGCTCTCTCACTGAACGCTTGTGGTTGTTTTGTGTGTAGATTAATGAATATGATGTCACTTCCAGTCGCCATCCATTATTTTAGACTCATATTTTGAGTTTTCATTCCCTGCACACAGGCATCTGCTCTGCTTGTGCTGCATAATCTTAAGACAGTGGCAGACATTTTATTTTACCAGTTGTTTACCGTATCCATGTGAATTTATTGATTGCACCACAACTGATGCATGGGGGTTATTGCTTGTGATTTGCTCCTATTTGGACGTTTCTAGGTGCACTTACAGACACAGCAGGAAGTGAGGATTAGGATGATGGGGATGACGGTTAACGTGGTGAGGAGAAACGGTTATCTGGCGCTCTACAGCGGCCTCAGTGCCTCCCTCTGTCGGCAGGTGGATACACACACACACACACACACACGGTCACACACTAAAGCAACTGCTGTAAATTGTTTCACTCACTCAAGCACTCAGTGAATCAATAAGTCATTGTCAGTCTCCTGGCTGCACCACTTGTGATGCAATGACTGCTTTCTCCCTCCCAGATGACATATTCTCTGTCACGGTTTGCCATCTATGAGACTGTCAGGGACAAGATGAACAGCAGGAACAAAGGCCTCATGCCTTTCTACCAGAAAGTCCTGCTGGGAGCCGTCGGTGGTAGGTGTTGTCACACAGCTTGATGGCTGTGTGACAACTTGCATGGTGGTCTTCATTTTTTTATGGCTGCTAGACAAATGGTGCATCTCCGTCCACAGGGTTTGCAGGTGGTTTCATCGGGACTCCAGCTGACCTCGTTAATGTCCGGTGAGTTGTATGGATAGACTGATCAGTATTATGAAAGAGAATAAATATATCAATATCACCACACTCTCCTTATAACTGCTGTGCTTGAGAGTTCAAGTCTGCTTTAAGGACAAAAGTTTACAAAAAAACACCTGACTCAGTACTTTTTCAGCACTGAAACAATAAATAAATCATAAAACCCCGTTGCAACCCTCCTGGCAAACTCATTTTTTCTGTTTTATTTAAATAAAATTTGCTTCCTAGTCGTCCACTGCAATTCAAAGCAGCTTCAGTGTTTGTGTGAAGATCATGACCAACCAAAGAAAGCAGTACGATCACCAATATGCCATTTTTGATGTTCATGTTCATTGTTTACTGGTGTTAGTTGATAAGTCCAGTTTTCTCATTGAACTCAATGAGAGGATAATCAAAGAGAAGCTTATGAATTAGTAACCCTATTACCCGTGCCATTAGTGATGACATAAAAAAAATTAATTTCCCATCTTTCCAGAATGCAGAATGATGTCAAGTTGGCAGCAGAGCTCAGAAGAAAGTAAGTATTTTTGCAAATTATTGTTTTACACTCTGAGCTAGAAGAGCAGTAGAGTGCAGGTTTCCGCCAGACGTGTGTGAAGACACAATGTCAATATAAAGTAGATAGTTGTTATTGCTTTATGCCACAACTGGCTGTAGAGAGGGTGAGAGGGCTTTTCCATGATGGCTCTGATCTTGAACACATTGTGAGATTTGTTTTCCTACCAGTTACGCTCATGCACTGGACGGACTGTTTCGTGTTTGGAAGGAAGGTAAGAGTTGTTTTTGCTCTTTGGGCTACTTCAGCTTAAAACTGGAATTGGTTTCCTTAATGTCTGTCCTTGATACTGTTTTGATCCAGAGGGGGTGAAGAAGCTGTTTTCTGGTGCCACAATGGCTTCTGCAAGAGGTGCACTGGTCACTGTTGGACAGGTGAAGACCTCTTTGTGACATGAGTGTTGTTTTGCAGAGTGCTATTATTAAATGCCTGCAGTTTTCTTATTTTTTTCTTTCTCTCTCTCTCTCTTCAGCTGTCTTGTTATGATCAGTCAAAGCAGTTGGTTCTGGCTACTGGTTACCTGACTGACAACATCCTCACCCACTTCCTGGCCAGTGTCATTGCAGTGAGTGACTCACTTTTGCCATTGCGTACTTCATATACATATCGCTGCCTGAGCTGAAGTAAGCAAAATGTAATACCGCCTCCTCTTGTCCGCATAGGGGGGCTGTGCCACAATCCTGTGCCAACCACTCGACGTTGTTAAAACCAGAATAATGAACTCAAAAGGGGAATACAGGGTGAGTTTGACGGGAAATTGTCCTCTGCGCTCTCTGCCTGCCTCCACCTCGTGTTCGGGAGTCAGGTTGGACCTCCTTAAGGGATCTCAGTTGCCTTTCAGTCTACCTGTTAGTCTGTCAACACTCTGATGTAAATGTTTTATTCATGAGCTGTGGAGAGGATCATGTAGCTTATACCTCTAGGCTTTTGTGTCCTTGTTGCAGGATGTGTTCCACTGCCTGACAGAGACAGCAAAGCTGGGCCCGAAGGCATTCTACAAGGTAGACTTCATCTTCATTGTTTATTAAAGCACCAGCAGATTACCTACAATTCCCTCCAGTCCAAATCACAACTTCTGTCTTTAATTTAGTTGTTGTAAATGTTGCCGTTGATTATTTCTGACTTAATTCCAGGGCCTTGTTCCTGCTGGCATCCGCCTCGTCCCGCACACAGTCCTCACCTTCATTTTCCTGGAACAGCTGAGGCAGCATTTTGGTGTGGTGGTGGCTACCTGAGAACGGTTTGCAATATGTTGAAGTAGCCATGGCTGGACTCCATGATTTCAGTGGTCATATGCGGCTTGGTGCGGTGACAACCAAGTGGAGACCGAACTAGAGTCAATGCTACCAACTCAACACATCTGGAACCCGCCGGACACCAGTAATCTGTATAAAGAATGAGGACCAAGAGGAAGCCACATAGCTGAAACCCATTTTTTTTTAACTGAAGTGATGTGATTTGGGATGTGGTGTGGCTTGGACTTAATGGCCAGAGTGTGTTAAGTTGCTTTGATGTGGAAGATCTGTGACAAAACACTTGATTGTAATTGTAATTAAATGTCATGTATTACTAGGGCCCACTGCATGAAGTGAAGTTTTGGGTGTAGATGAAAAGATGGTGTAAAAAACTAGTTGTAACTGCAAATCTGTAAAGAAGAAATTTGCATCAACTGATATAATTCTTGTTGAGTCTCACATCAGCCAATTACACTCAAAACCTTCTTTAATTTGGTTTCTTTTGCCCTGTGGGGGGCAGTGTTACACTGGATTACAAGTGTGTATGTGCTCATATACAATTATGGCTATGAAGTTAGTCTACGCAGCAGAAATAGAACTGAGAGATTATATAGATCCATACAGATTCTGCATTTTTAGACTGTAGGCAGTGTTTTCATTGGAAGTGTGTGGAAGATTGCTTGGCAAGACTTTAAATCCATGCTTCAGTGGTTCAATTCTAAGTTTCAAAGCAGTTTACAATGATGGAAACAAGACGGGTTGATTAATGAAACAACACCGCTCTCAACCTGACAATTTTGACAACCTGACAACAACACAACTTTATGTGTTTCTTGTATTTGCTTATGGGCTGTCCGTCTTGCTCATAGTTTGTGTATGTACTGAGATATGCCTCTCTCAAACTGAGCTGTTTGGCATTCAGCTATCTCCCCTCCACACACGAACGTGTTCAATTACCTGTCAGGTCTTCTGTTCTCCGACATTAAAGACCTGACAGGAATATTCAGGGGTGTTGTTGACCCAACAGATTTCCAATTACACAAGAAAAGTCTCTAACAAGTAATTTTGCCTCATATTCAGTCTTACAAACCTTGTTTTTTTCATAAGATAAGATAAAATAAGATAAGATAATCCCACTTTTTCCACTGCAGTTTCACTTGTTTCAGGATTTCAGGGAACAAGTATGTTAGAATAAGGCAGATCAGCCCACTAGCATCAAGATAATGAGGCTTGATTTTTAAAAAAATTCTGGAAACAAGTTGAAAAGTTGGAAACAAGTGGGATTATCTCATCCCAGTGACAGATCTTTTCACATGAACTATGAATAAGACTTGAACTCTGTATATGAGAATAAATTACTTGTTTAAAATGGAGATATTTTGAATTTCAAATGCAGCCAGAGCTTTCATAAGGTCATTCAACAGCTATTGAAAGCATCGGACTTGTTAAAGTCCATCTTAAGATATTTTTCTTTTTGCTGACATTTCTGAGAAGAGGTCTGACTCTTGGCCCAGCAGTAGAGCGTGGATGCGTGGTTTACTATGCAAGCTGCACGTTCCTTTTACACTGATGGGTAATCCATCATTGTGGGCCTTCAAAGCAGCCTGATAAATTCCCATGCCCCAGAGTTAACCTACGGCACTGCCCTTATCTATACTCCTGCCTGCATGGGTGTTTTGTTAGTGATGATAACCATCTTCAGCCTTCATCTCATGTCCGCCCCACTCTTCATGCTCCTTCCACACTGCTGAGATAAATCTAGACTGAGATTAACTTTGTCAGCGCTGTCCAACCTGTTGAATAATTGATATCGGATAATCAATAAGAAACAAATGTGTAGTCTTAGGGGGCAGCTCTTCATTTCATTTGTCGGCTTTGTTGGCTTCAGTCGGGGCCGCTGACAATGACAGTCGACTTATTAATAGTTGAGGGAGTGGGAAAGTTATGTAATAAAATATTCCCAAGAGAGTCGAGTTTGCACAAGTGCATAAATTCATCTAATGGAGTTTTATGATCTGCGGTCGTCATGGAGCTCATTGAGAGAGCTGGATGAGGGTCTGGAGGTAATCACAGGTAATGCATCATGTATAAAAGCTGTGTGTCTGGGCCCTTTACTGAGCCGGTCTCCTTCTCTTTCAGTTTATGTCCTGCCTCACTTTGTAGTCGAAGCCGCAGTGAAGGTTTATGTTTGCGGTTTTTTGTTTTATCAGGCACTCTATCACCAAATACAATACAGAGGGTCTGCTGTGGTGGAAAGGTCCATTAGGGATGTGGATAATGTGAAATACCGCAGACCAGGAGACAATTGGGTGTGCTTGTCTGCGCACACACACACACACACACAACACACAAATACAGATCCAGACAAAAATGCAGGCATAAACAAATACATTATCTTTCCTTCCTCTCTCTTGTTCGCCTTTTTCTTTCTTGCTCTCTGTCTGTCTGTCTGTCTCTCTCTCCTTTTCCCAAACAGAAAAGAATATCACCTCAGGACATCACAAGTTTGGGTTGAAACTGAAACTTGTACGATATGTCCCGGACCTCACGCTGTGTGTTCCTCACTGGGAAAATTGGTGGGGAGAAGAAACTGAGAATTTTATTTGAGGGTAACTGTTATAACAGATGTTTCTGTTAACGTATCTCAAAACTGGGAAAATAGCTTTGATATTTCCCTGTTGGGTTGTATCACTGCGCACAGAAATGAAAATGCTTTGCAGCAGTTATGTGTCATACCAGCCAGTTCCCTCGAATCGGTCTGAAAACATTGCAATCTCTGTGAAGACCTTATCACATGGAACACATTTCTCTCACAGAGAAACACAGCCGGCCCAAATGAAAGACTAAATAGAGCGATGACAGCTCTCTGATGAGAAACATGCAAAGGCCAGGCATTCAATTTCATGCTGTTAAGACAGGAACATCCATGGATTGTAAATATTGTAGTAAAAACAAGGTTTTCCTCTTTCCCACTCAAGTATTCATACATACAGATATTTGCTCATTAATGGATTCATTTGCGGTCACATTTGCAACTGTCTGGGAATTGATTTCAGGCTTGAGATTAGAGGAAACAGCTAACATATGGTGATGCATAATTTTGTGCCTTTGTCCAGGATCAGGATTTGTGGCTCGTAGGGTACAAATTGTTCAATACACATCTGGTGAAATATGTTTTACAGACCCACTCCGCTTAAAGTCGTGTTTTTTTTTTCTTTTCTGTTTTTAATATGTTTTTCCAAATAATCTGCTACTATACTGATGTATATGATGTAAATGCAGCAGGAGGAAGCCAGATTTTTAAGTTAAATTTTAACCATTTGTCCTTTTTTTTCATTTATTATGTATTGAGTAAATCACATCGATTCTGTTTCTACATTTCCACTCTGCCCTAAAAGCCTCATTACATCTTTTCCTGGGTACAGCAGCATCTCTTCCCATCTTTTGTTTGCATGCATACTGTATAAGTCTCTCTCTCAACATGTGGATTGCAGTGGGTCACTCTGCTGAACAGTTTTATTCCTGTTGTTGTGTAGCTGAGGACCAGGATGAGTGGCAGCTCTCTGACATGCACATCCCTCAGTGTGTCGGCATGAGCGGCTTGTTGCAGAGGCTCCTGCCGACAAGTGGCTCCATTACTTTCCCAAAACTGTGGTAAAAACTAGTACAGGACCACCCAAAGAGTACGTACTTGTAAGTGAATAAAATGATTGATGAGGGGCTGCTGAGCAAATGATTCCCTTTAAACTCCTCTCAGGTCTTGAAGAAAACCATATCCAAACAAGACAGTGTTTACTTACAGAAACCCTCTCCTCAAAACTATCTATCCCTCTCAAAATGTTTTTCTGTTACCTGTTTCATTCAGTCTAGTTTATATCCAAGTATAAAAACGTAATGGGTCACAGAATTAATTGAAAATGTGAAGACCGACAAGAGCGGCAAGGCACTGTGGGATTATTTTATGCTCTCCACCTTGCCTCTAGTTTAATATCCCTCCCTTATCAGTGTACAGCTGCTAGTCATTTAGTTCAATTGGTCATTATATTTCATTGCATTTCCAAATTCTCAAGCGAAAAGCAGGAGCCAGTAGAATGACAAACATCCCACTGAAATATGCAGCTTTCAGTTTATTATAATGGACATTTTCTTGAAAGAAACGTATTTGGCAACACTTCCCAGCTGATAAAAACTAGTTATGACAGGCATTGCAAACACAAGCCTGCTAAAATGCAGCTGTTAAGATAATACTCCAAGGTTTTTGGGAAAAAGATTCTTTTTCTGACTTAACCTGAGACAAGATGTTCAATACCATTTTCACCTCGGTACATCCACTGGTTCGGTTCTGATGATTAACATTTTGTGTTAGCTTAGCATAAAGACTTGAGGTCTACAGGAGTCATTAGCCTAGCTCTGTCAAAGTGAAAAAATAAACCTTACAGCAACTCTGAAGCTGTTTCATTTACACAGTGTCATGGTGTTTGAAATACATGTCTTGGATTTTTTTTTTAAATCCAAGAAATGTATTTCACATGATACACATGATAAATTTTCTAAATAAGACAGCTTCAAGTTACTGAAATGTTTATTTTTTTCTCTTTGATGGAGCTAGGCTAATGACTCCTGTAGATTTCAAGTCTTTATGCTAAGCTAACATGAAATATTAACCATCAGAACCAAACCAGTGGACGTACAGAGGTGAAAATTATATCGAACATCTTGTCTTAATCTGGGTAAGTAAGAAAAATGGTATTTTGCCCAAAATGTTGGAGTATTTCTTTAAACTCTCAACAGTAGGTGAAACGAGCTCTTCGGTTACACCTCTGCTCCAAGAACAGATAGGTGAACCAAATAGACACATCAAATTACGCACAAATAGAATAAGTCTCATTTTCCCTTTTCTTATGTTATCACATTCCCCTTTTCTCACTGGGTGGCACCGATGCTAAATCCCTTTGGTTTGGCGCAACAATAGAGCCGAGAAAAGGGGCGACGGTCTCTCACATCATGGAAAACTTTGTGGGATGGAGAGTGGGAGCCAGGATGTTCCCAGGAGGTCTGACTGTGCATCTTCCCAAGCCTCCACGCTTCCCCTCTCCGCTCCACACCGACTCTCGCCTGCAGCCCGCTGCAGCCAGCCGGAGCAGCGAGCTTCACGCAAACAGGAACACAAGCCAAGGGGGAGGATGTGACAAACCCATTATGTAAGAATAATATTGAGACCTGTGACCTCCAGTCATTCAAGACTGGAGGACCAGAACATCCAGACATATATCTGATTTTGGCTTCCGTTTCAGATGGCCTTGAATAGCAAAGTTGTTCTCTCCAGCCTGCTATTGATCAGTGTATTTTTTATGTAAAATCTGCTCACAACTTGCATAATGAAATGAATTGCAATCTTCTTTTTAACTGGAATATGAATGAACTGCAAAAAAAAAGATCTGAAATTGGTCTAGCCAGTTTCTCTTTGCAATTTTCTTTGTCTGGATCTCCATGTCTTTAATTGCAAAGCAGAGCAAACAGGGTCTTTCTGTGTTGACAGAAAAATTGGAATACCACAGCGCCAATGCAGAAGCATTATAAGGAGGGATAAAAACAAAGGACCACTGCTGTTGTTGTTGATGATGATGACTCAAAAAGTCAGGCCCCAGCAGCTTGTGTTTTCTGTGAACTTCAGCACGAACGCATCACGGGTCAGATGGGTCCTGGGCCGTCGTCAGGGTAGCCTGGAAATGTTTCATCAATTTCTTTTTGCTGTTGCTTTCCAAAGATCCACGCGAACAAAGAATACCAGGCTACTGCGCTTATTGCAGCCGAGGTCAGACATGACTCCCACATCTAAAATAACAACAGCGGCAGTAATGGAGACACGTGCCACATCCAAATGTTCAAGGCCCACTTTCCCCGTCAGAGCATTTCAGCAGTTTAATTTGAGTCCATTTTGGCCCACACAGCAGGAAGAGAAGTTATAAAAGCATAATGACGACTGCAATCTGGAGGCTTGAATTTATCATTATGCTTAATGACATCAGTGGACGTACGGAAGCTATTAGCAGACAGACAGAAAGTGGTAATCATATTGCTTATCAGCCTGATATGGCCTGCACACTGAACCCCGTTCCCTCGTGGATTTCTTTTTTAAGAGACATGACTTTAGAGATAGACACTGCTGAAAAATTCTAAACTAAGCCTGCATTGATTCCAAAGGCTTAATCCACTTCTATTACAGTTGTTTAGTTTTAAATTTCACCCGAGATTAAGCTGAAGACGAGGAAAAAATACAGTTCACTCATGCATATCTGCAGATCCTCTGGGAGACGCTGCTCTGCTGGAGGTTTATCTCATGTTTTCTTAGACTTGATGTTCTTAAATTATTCTCTTTTTTTCCCCTCCAGAGGATGCCATAACATTGAGATTCATTTTAGAGTTACAACAAATCACAGAAATTTCTACAGCTGTCACAAAGAGGCAGCATGCATGGTAATTATCCCATAAGCAGAGTCCACAATGTTCATTGCTGGATTTTTATTGCCAGGATTGAGATGATTTTCATATTACACATTAAATTTGGGGGTTGGCTGTTAAATGCAGTCAAAGCAAGGAATTACTCTTCCCTTTAAAGACAAAAAAGAAATTGTCAAGTCCAGGCTGAAGAAGGAAGTTAAAAGTGAGGTGGCCTGATATTAAAGCTATGAGAGTGAGACCATTTTATACGTGTTCTCTGTAAGCATGAACATAAATCAGCACACAAACTGCTGCATCACAAAGTCACAAGCCTGTCCCTTATTAGCGAACTGATTCATGACCTGCAGCTCACAGGGAACTCTTCTTACAAATTAACGACTTACAGATGTCTGACACTTGCATTCAGCTATATCTGCAACCGGCCAGATGAATTTATTACCATAATAATCATTTGGAGACACACACACTCAAATAGGAAATGTTGGACACTGCTAATCTCTTGACCGATGATTTTTTAAATACTGCACTTTTTAATCATCCTATGTTAAAAAGCAATTTGGTGCTGAACTGGGACCTATCTTGATAATTGATGGACGCATAATCTCATTACTCTCTGGGTGTTGAGGTTGAAGGCTGTGGAGCTGCTTCCAGCGGGTTGTTACTCTGGAGCTCGCAGCTCTGTGTACTCTGGCTGCCTCACACAGCCCACTCCTCCTGCGGTGGAAACGCGGTGAGAGTGGCTTCCCGCTCCAACGGGATTCACGGCACTCACCACCAACCCAAACGCTAAAGCACTTTCCCTTTCACACGTTCTCGCGTCTGTGGGAGCAAATCACCGGGAAAATAAATCAGCCCTGAAAGGTCATGCAAGGTTTGTCCATGATAAAGAAAACTTTGATCACATGCTTTGAATTTGTCTGAGTTTGCCCAGGGGGCTTAAAGCAGAATAATGTAGGCTACTTTACTGCTATTGTTAGGCAGAAAAAGGATTGTATGCGGTGTTTTAGATAAGGATAATCAGAGGTTATCTAGAAATGCAAAGCAGACAATATGCATGAGAGCGGTGTGATTTAACTTCCATTCAGAGTGATAGACGGATGTAAATTTGCTCGCAGCACATTATCAGATCATGAATACATTTGACAACAATTCATTAATTCTAGGTTGAAACTAATAGGTATAGATTGTGAGCTTAAAAAAAAATATCATTTTTAAGTATTCCTGTGTCCAGTTCAATACGACACACATTTGTGTTACTTTTCAACACAAAATATTCATAACATCCTGTGGAAAAGATAATCTACATTATCTTGATTTGATCTTGAAGAGGGCTTGGTGAGTTTTGACAGTGATGCACAGATTCTGATTCATGGCAGCAGGTTAAATTATTTTAATGAGCTGAAAACACCCTCTGCATTCATTTCAGAGAGGCTGATCAGCACACGTTGTACAGGCTGACTCCACTTTGGTCTTCAGTAAGCCACTGGTATGGTTTTACTTCTGAGCTGTGTTTTTTGGAGAGTGTGTGAGGGATGAGTGGGTTGACCACTGGCTGACCCGTTAAGAGGTTTAAATTTAGTGATTTAATGCTTCTGTATGCAGACCTGAGAGCCATACTTAGCCAAGACCATCCAGTCCTACGAGGTCATTCACTGCAGACAGTCACTGTGAGCGCTTTCTTCACAGGAGTCAGACTTGTTGAGACACAGGGCGAATACGGCCTGTCTCATTGTGAAGTGTCAATACACTGTCAGACGAAGCATACAGAGAGAATATCTCTGTATGTTTAGCCTGACAGAGAATACCAATATCCAATCTTATCTTAAACCGATCTCTAAAAATATGTTTTTAAAATGTGTCTGTAAAAATCAAATCTGACATTTCATTTGTACGTAGCATAATGAATAATTGATTGCAACAGCTAGTCGAAAGATGGTATGTATAGGAAAATGGAAATAAAATCTTTTTGTTGCATGTTTGCATGTTTTTTGCACTATGTTTGTGTGTGTGTGTTTGTGTGTGTGTGTTATTGGGCAGCTATGTTAGCCTTGGATATGTTAATAAGTGGCACTGAGGCTTGTGCACCCCGGAGGTTTCAGCACACGTAATAAATGTTTAAATGCATAAATGTTTTTACATTTTTCTCTCTTGGACCAAGTGGGTCCAAACACACCAGCTATTCACGAATATTTTTCATTTTTATGTGATCTTATGCGCAGCCCCAATTAAAAACAGAAATAATGTGGCTTGAATCCAAAGAATGCAAAACAAATTCAGTTAACATTTCAAACAGTCTTACGTGTTCATCTGACCCCACCAGCTCTCTCTCTTATGCTAAAGCACATCTGTGGCTCATATGTCTTTGTGAGACATGTAGTGAGAATTAAAAAAAAAAACCACAGCACAGTGTTCTTCACTTAAGCCTTGTTTGTTGTAATCTGGGCTGACATTTAGTAAAAATAAATCTCAGGTTATTGAAATAAAGTCACCACTGTTCCCTGCATCTCCCTCCTTCTGCCTCAGTTTAAACTGTTGTATGTATGTGCCCGGGGACAGCTCTTCATCCATTAATGCATACGCACAGTCAAATGTTGTTGCGTGGCCACATTAAAAAACAATTGCTCTCATTTCCTTTCTTTGCGTGTTTTGCCCCTGTGAGCAAATTGATGTGATTTAAAACAAACCTAACAGTACATTCACCCATGAATGCATGTTTCAGATAATGGAAACGACACTGGGAGTTATAGTCAAAACGTCCTTTTGTACGAACGCAGGGGCTGCTTGCTGCTGATGTCTTTAACCCGGTCATTACAAACCAATATGCATCTTCTATTAGAGAGCGGAAGGGCACAGTTAGCAGGATATTGTTTTGCTCGCACCTTGGCCTTTGATATGGAGGCAATCCTGAGGGAGGCAGATGTCAAACATTAGCAGAGCTTTGGTGGATCTGTGAGACATCCACAAAGAACTGAACGTTTTCTGCCAAAAATGTGACAGGTCAGTAGGTCCAAGCTCAATGCATTGTGAACTACTGGTAGATTGTACTCAGTATACAGCACATACCTCTGCCACCACACTGCAGTTGTCAAGATACACAAGTACCACATGGCAGATTTTCACCATGAATTAATGATTTCCTCCGTGCCCTATAAAGCAGGAAAGTGTGTATGTCCCGCTGGATTTGGATCCTTACATTTATATTTACATGAAACTCACTTTTAAAGTGATATGTTTAGTGCAAATCCATTCAGAACATTTTGAGATGTTCTTCTACCACACAAATAGATGGAATGGGGCAAAAACATACCAATTGTCTAACTCCATTAGGAACAAGCTGCTGATTTTATTCTTATTCTTTTATTTTTTTATTTTTTATTTCTTTTTATATTTGGCATCCTCTAAGAGTCTAAGAGCATAAAATCCATTTTGGCCCATTTTTCCTCTGTTGTACTTCAACCAAGATGCATTTTTTCCATTTTAAGCAGGAAAAAACATCACTTTTGTGTATAAATTCAAGTGGAGTACATGAAATATGTGTTTTGAAAGTATTTGTGGGCTTGGGCGTTTTAAGGTGTCCATTGAAACGATTTATCACTGTTTGGTTTAACTCTGCCTTGTGAAATTGTGATAAGTAATGAGGTCAACTTTAGCTGTGTTGTATACCCAGATATGCCCAAAAAAGGTGATGGAATGTGTCATAGTCTGCGTGCGCATGGCTCCTCGCGTGGGCTTTTTTGATGACCGTAATTCAGATACAGGAGTAGCGGAAATGGAGGATATGATTGCCCTTGCTGCTGAAGACCAGCCATTCTCATCATTGTGCTTATTTGCATTTTAGGTACAGCGATTCTGGGATGGAATAAAATCCCAGAGGAGAGAATGGCACAGGTAAATGAGTCAGAGAAGTGACACGGGGGGGAGATATGGCATGGGTTTGAATGAGAACACAGCCGACGCTTATTAAATATAGCCAATGGAACATGATTACTACCGATTCAAAGACTAACAAGAAGTTTCAAACATGGCAACCCGGAATCAGTCTCACTGGGCTTCTGTCTATACCAACAGTCCCTGATGCAGCCTGGTGAGCATGCTGCCTCGTCCCACATTAATAGGCCCATTAATCCCACTCAGCAGAGGACAACAAGCCTCTCGATTCTCTAATTGATCAATTATCCCAATTGAGACTCGCTCTCACAGAAGACATTCAAACACTGGTGGGTGGGAAAGTCAAAACTATAAACAAGAACCTGCTTGTGTGTGTGTAAATGCATCAGTGTGTGTGTGTGTGTGTGTGCCTGTGGTTATTATTACTCAATGTTGAGTCTTTTTTTTCAAGGTGGTGAACAGCGCTGTGCTCTCGAAAAGAGCCCGGCATGCCAAGACCAAATTTATCCACTTACTGTACGTGCGAGCGGGCAGCTCTTGGCAGGGTGACGGAGCCTGGCACACTCTCTAGTGCTTTGCACCTCTGACACTGTCTGATGAATCGCAGCCGGTAGCACAAGTTCTCTCTGTATGGTTAAGTGGAGGTACAGTCTGACGTTTCCCTGAGCTGCTGTTACAAAGAGCAGAAACTCCCGTCCCACCACTGAGTCTCATTTGCAGGAAGCTTCTAAACACCTTGGTGCCTGCTGGTGAGTATTGTTCCTTATTAGGAGCCTATTTTGTCTAATGAATTAAGACAACACCTTATCCTAACAGCATAGAAGCAAGCATAGAAAGGGAGCATTAATGAAATAACAGAATACTCCCATTATAATCAATGGGATTGTCCAGGTTGTGAGAGGTGAGCAACCCACAACATGTCTTCTTTCCCCAAAATGTCAACAGAAGCTCCATTTCTAGTACTGACTGCCTGCATGCATCAACTGTTTTGCTGCGACCAAAATCACATAAAGAGAGACCTGGAGGCAGAACAAAGTATAAGTTCTGTTGGTGTGCTGGAAATGCATTTAGTGTTCACTACCTCACAGCTAGCTAGATAACTCTTTTTGGCAAGTTATAATACTGTACAACCAAGAAAAAAAAATTCCAGGCGCTGAAGATATGTAACTGGGCTGAGTTAATGTTATTCAATGCCCAGTTGAGGGATTTAAAACATACAAAAACATTTAAACTTCAATTCCAAACTCACCTTTAAGCAATGCTTCCATCTGCCATTAAAAAAACGTATGAGATGTAAGGGTTTTCAGACTGCTGCTTATGGGATATCCTGTGCAGCAAAGGCACCACTTAATGTTTGCTTATAATTTCGCCACATAAAGGAACCTAACTAGGATGTCCCATACTTCCAAATGTAATGAGGCTGTCCTAAGTGACCTTTGTAAGCTTTGTTACAAATGAGACAAACCCGCTGTCTCATGATGCATACACACACACACACACACGCACACACACACACGCACATCTAGTCACACATACTGACACCTTGTTATACACCTTGTGCACGCATGAGATTTAAGGGTTTTCAGACTGCTGCATCTTATGGGATATCCTGTGCAGCAAAGGCACCACCACCTTGTGCGCGCATGTACTGTATGTGTGTGTATGCACATGTATCATGCATCACACCATCCGCTGTGATGGATTCGTGCTGGCCTGTTCTATGCCTTGGTCCATGACTCTTTTTTCCCCACAATTACCCAGAATCCTTAGAGGAATAGAAATATAATTGAATTTCCTCGTATGTTCCATGTGACTGGATAATCTTCATGATGGCCTTTTTTTTTTTTTTCAATTAGAATTAGATGCCCTCAGATGAAGGGACACCAGCACTGGGATGCATTTATGATGAATTCACATATTTTATGTGCTTCAGTTGGGTTAAGCCCTGTGGATTTCAGCGGCACAAAATCTTTTTTATATGCCTCATCTAATCTAAGGCTAATGTGCATTTTATTCAAACATTTGCAATTACACACTCTAGTAAATCGACTTTGCTTTTTTTTTTTCCCGATATGATCTCCCAAATGCTATTAAAAGTCCACACCCATCTAAGAATCCTAATGCAGTAAAACATTAAACAGTCTGGTTAAAACCACTTTTCAATCACAGTGCTTTTGTGTGGAAGAACGGGAAGAGCCCATCAACTCTCTGCTTATCATTCGACTGCCCTCGTTGCCCTGCCAGTGATTTCATTAGTGTCTCATGTCTGCCAGTGTTGTTTCTCACAGCCAGGTGACACAACACCTGACACCTCTGGCCAAAGGAAAAAAAGATGAATTACATCTCATCATTGCTTTTGTTTCCTCAAAAATTCCTCCAGAACCAGTTAGTATGCTCGGCGTTGAACAAAAACAAAGTGAAACATGCAGGATGAAACAGGGCCTTTGACTGACAGGGCAATCATCTCGTTGGTGCCACGGCATGACCGACACTTAATACTGGAGCACGGAACGGGAAACAGCCCAAACACACACACACACACACACACACACACACACAAACCTTAACAAAACAACTTCAGCAGATGCTTGTGAGGGTTTGAGGTCTGATCTTAGAAAGCATTTGACCTTTATATAATGAAATGCAGTGTGAGTGTGAGTTATTCTTGGATGGTGAAAAACTTGAAAGGTCACTTATAACAGTGCTGTCCCAGACATGAGTTCAACTTTGCCTCTGTGCTTTAGCTCTGATGTAACCCAGGATTTTTTGGGCTACGTATAGCCCGGTTTTAGACCATATCATTGCATATTTTTAAAATGCATAAATGCCTTTTACAGGGCCAATTAAGAGAATGCAGAAATGCTTTTGCTACAGTTTGCAGATGACTTGTTTTTGTTTGTTTATGCACTTGCCTTGACCTTTTGACCATAGTGTGCTTTTTGTTCTGATAAGCTTTTGAGGAAGCATGACAGTTTGGCTGTCACTGTTAAAACCACAAGTTCCTCATGCATACCTTTTCTTGCCGGTCCACTGTCTACAATGTCCTGACCTTGTTTTACCCTAACGTAGGAAAACCCTGTAAGACTGCAATGTTTCTGTCTCATCTTTGTCATTTCAGACTCTTTTCTGTCCTGGTCTGACCCCTTTGCAAAGGCTCTAATAAAATACTTAAAAGACAATTCAGCTTCTACGATCTTCATTTCAGATTTCCACCACAGTAACCATGCACATGCATTCTCTTTGTGTAGACCATCTGTAAATGTAGGATATCATTATTTGCAAATGGTCCCCTTGTGTGTGTGACAGATGGGACAAATGCTTTTCCATATGCAGTATCTTGGGACCCAGTGCAAGTTGGCTATTTATGTATGGCACCTTAAAGGAAAAATCCCCCCTAAAACATTGCACTTTCTACACAGCTTTGTCGTATGGCGCTGTGTTTTTCTTATTCCTGCACTCCCAAACATAGATGGCATAGCATGCTACTGACAGCAGGTTTTGGTGTAAGCCCTTTAAATGAAAGAGCAAATGCTTCTTTGCAGATTCATCACTTTGCACGAGCATTCAACAGTCATACAGAGAGAAGTTCACTGTAGAAAAGGCAGAGAGACACATTTTCCACCAGTAGCGCCTCAGTAGACTGTAATGCAATGCAGCCACAAAACATGCTGTGTTTTGAGGAAGCGGTATGGCCGTGACCACTAACAAGCCTCGATGTTCATGAATAAGTTGGCCACCTCTGGTCCATTTGGCACCACTTTTGGCACTGGGTGGTCGTGGTTTCCAGTCCATTTAAAATCAGGAAGCACATGCCAGTGGTGTCTCTCTGAATACTCAGCAGCATTGGCAAGGACACGCAACCCAGCGAAAACGCACGTCGGCCAAGCGTGGCGAGCTATGGAGATGGGTAAAACCGCAAATTGATAAATGTCCTCTGAGCTTTCACAAAATCATAACTCTCCTCCATGCTGGCAGTTATGGAAATGTGTGGTTCTGTTTCTCGGAGTCAACCAGGACCACTACAACCAAAAGCTAGAAGCTTTTACTCCATTCACTGTCATTATTTTGACTCAGCTGTCAAGTGTGTCAACAATGATGTATTTGTTGCTGACAGATTGCACTCCGTTTAAGTGGTTTTAGACACCGTTGCTGCCACACAATGAGCAGCACACCGGCACAGCCAAATGGAGTGCACCCTATATTTTTATGCCCTAACACCCCCTTTGAAGACAAATTCATATCCATCCTCGGGGGGTCTATTTTTCTCAGAAGGGCTTTAAATCACTAACTGAAAAAGACGCAGATGGGCCAGGCTGAGGAAAAAGTGAGTGAACCGAAAAAGGTAAAGTAGCCTTCATCACTCTTTGAATGCCTTGAACATCATAAATCGATGTAACAGTTCTGTTTCATTTATTTCTTGGAAGAGAGTTAGATTTAACCAATTTGAGAGAAGTCATTCATCTTTCAGTACATCAGCTTTTAATCCCAGCAGTGGCAGACTATTTTTAGCCAATTGGTCTATCAACTTACTAACTGTGTCATCCTGCAGACACACTAAACAACCATGGGTTTTATATAACCTCTTTAAATACTATTACAAATAGCCACACCCATGCCAGCGACCACAAAACCACAATAAAAGTCACTTCCAAGTCTTTATATAACCCACTCCAAACACGCCTGCTCTCCTTTGTGATCGGTGAATAATTGTAGGGCTTTCTTCCTGCTTGTTGTCGGCTCTGTGAAGAATGGCTGACCTGTGGCCGTCCAGGGGCGTCTTTGTCCCCATCGGTGATGCAATACAGCTCTAAATTAAGAAGGGGTCTAATACAACTGGCAGTAATTTGTATTGCCTTCAGGCCGGCCAGAGGGGATCATGTCTTTAAGGTTAACGTATTAGACGTTAACTTGAAAGACAGCCCCTCTGTGGTTTGGTGTACAGTCTGTGTTGCTGATGTATTTACATCGAAATGCATCACATCCACATTTAAAGGGCCAAACTGAAAATAGAGTAATGTGCCAATAAGTTTAGGTAGCACATTAATGTCTTCACTAGCAAGTCATATTGATCAGAAATCTATTATTTACTTGGAAAGTGCTGAATTGTGATGCTGACGATGGTTAAAGCAACAGTTTTGAACGTTTTATCTTGCATGACAAAAGATACTGGAGCTGAATTGTACCTCCAACATCTTAGCAAAGTTTGGTTCTGTGGGCGGTTGTCTTTCCACACAACTTCAGAAGGGAACAGCAAATGATCTGCATGCAAATGAAAAAGTTTCAGTTCATGTTTGATTTGAATATTAATAAACTGCTCTATGAATACATTCAGTATTTATAGAGCGCTGTGCTGATTCCAAACACGATTCAAGTACTAATGCTTCAAAACCATGTCACCTGTAAAGAGCAGGTGAATCAAATCAGTGCATGAATGTACACACACACCCGCGCACACACACACTTTGCAGTCACGAGGGTGCAGAGCAGATGACAGATGTTGATGCAGTGAATAGGCACAGGCAGAAAAGCGTGACTGGGGCTGTTTGATCAGCTGCTGAACATTATCCTACTTTCCGTTTCCACTCCACACTCCTTGGACCGCTCAATTAATTTGACTCTGTCCACAGTGAGGTGTGAACCGCACGGTTTCCATAAGTCCTGAATTATTTCCACCTGCCTCGCAAAGATAACTCTGCCCCTCTTTTCTGTCCACCCCCTCCCCCTCTAGTTCCCATCACTACAATAATCCCACGTCCGATGCACACGCCAAGTTGGAGAAACTCTGTGCTGTGAACTGTTTTGACGTCAATTTCACGTTCAGCCAGCTTTATGTGGAACATGGAAACCACACTGGCTGAGGAAACAACCATTTAATCAAGATTAGGATTCCTGGGAGCACATACTGTCAAGTAGATTGGGAGCAGCGGTGAGGATAAAATACAGATAGCAGAGACTCGGTGACCAATCAGAATGGACACAAGTTGTCCATTAATGTAGTCAGTCTGCATCAGATTCAGATTCTTCATATAGAAAGCTGTCTTCTTTCTTTAATTTACATGCATAGCCTTTATTATATCCCAAATGTCACACAGCAAATTCAGACAAGATGCTGACAGACCACAATACTTCTCTAATATCTGTTCTGTCTTCTTGGCAGATGAGATCAGCAGAGCAAACATCTCCTTTTTTGTCTCGTCTTGCAGTAACTTTGCTGCTCAAACACGGCTTTCAAGAAAAAAAAAATAATAATGTATCAATGGTGGCAGTGTGAGGATTCACAGACAAAACAACAGAGAAGACTGACGTTTTAATCCGAAGGTAAGGATTAATCTTACAGCAACAGTGCTTGGGGTAATACTGTGACTCTTGCCTATCTGTCCTTTGCAGAACGTACTGCTGTCTTCAGATACTATAACACCCCTGGAGCTACTCTGACATTTGTGCTTCATCAGGAGTAATTACAGGATGAATCAATTTAATAGATATCTAGCTGTGCCATTCCCAATTGGAACAGGAATAATCTACCAGCTGTTTTTTGCAGTTGATGGATATATTTTGGAATTCTTGGTAGCATAATAAAACAAAAGCAGATGCCACGAGCATCACAAGTACATTGATAAGGACAAATTGAAAAGCAATTATTTAAAAGAACAGATTTTCCCTTTAACCAAAGCCATGTATATAATATAAGCATGATAATATGTTATACCATGCAGCATATATTCACCCTCTGGGAGAGAAAAAGTGCACATTTTCCTAATTAAATTGGGCATTTACTTTTATTGCAATTAAGTTTCCTAATGCTTTGCCTTACTGTCATAGTGCTTTAGTCATTCCTGCTATATTAAAATGCAATAATGAAATGAAAAAAAAAAACAATTGCAGTGATTCGTCATGAAGAGAACTCTGATGATGATATCTGGCCACTGATAAGCCATAGTGCTAATTATGCTGGAGCACGTTAATGGTAGGCTTGGGATCATTGAGCATATCCAACAATGAGAATCCCCAAAGCCATTTTAAAGAGCAGTCTGTCAAACTTAAATATAACTCAAATACAGTTCATTACAGTGCATCTCCCTCTCCAACTGGTCACATCTTAAAGGATTACTGAGAACGAACAGAAATGAGAGAGATCATCATTATGGAGTTGTTTCCCCCTCCAGGCACATTACTTTGTCTCCATAAAAGGCTTATTTAACCATAATCATTGTCATGGTGTATTTTCTTACTATTTTATATGTTTTGGATACTTAAGCGCAGCTTGTGAGAAGAGCAATTTGGGAGGAACGATGCTCACATGATAATTTGGCTTGTCTCATTTTCTCAATTTATCTTTGTGCCATGCCGGAGGATTCATTTGTTCAATTTCAGTTCTGGGGGGAGTGGGCGTTTGACATGTGAAGCTTCTTGAATTGGGTTTAAAATAATCTGCAAGGCAAAATAAGTTTTCTTTCTCCGGAGGCAAACTGGTTCACAGTGATTGTGTATGTGTGTGTGTGTCCATGTACAGTCTGTGTGGCTCTTGAGATGCTCCGTGACCTCTGAACAGTGAAGATTGGAAACACTTAACCTTAGGGCAGAGCATTAGTACATATATCTATAGAGGGATGGAGGTACCCAAAGATAACTGAGCGAATCAAGACATAATTGCAGTGGCCTGATTCTGTCTGCAATCAAGTGGTCTGACTGCATCATATCCAGGCTTTCCATTACGGAGGCTCCTGGCTCCCGTGGTCCTCAGATTGCCTTTTGACGTGCCTGTTGCCTGTTAGAGCTGACATAAACTCCAGCCTATGAACTTTTAATCAAATCCCCGAAGCCATTAAGAAGCCTGTTCAGATTAATTTCTTTATAACTCATAATCGCAGGAGATCTGTAGCTATTTGTCACATACTATAGGTAAAAAGTTAATAATGGAGAAATGAAAACACAGTTGGGTGCACCAAAAGGCATGATGCATAATATATGTAATAGTGTAAAGCATATCCAAGGCCCATAAAGCTTCCTACAATTAACATGCACACTTGGAGCAGTAGCTTAATCAAAATCCTCTATAGTCATTTTCCTGACATCCATACATGTGCAGTAAATGCTTGTCAGTGCTGCTAGATGTTAAATAGACTCTCCACTTAATGGGTTCAATGGTGTGCAACCAATATTTCATGTTGTATTTTATCCTGGGACATAGTGGTTTCCAGTGCAAGGAAACACATAACACATTCTTGGAACAGGGAGACATGATGTCTGCTCAAGCTAGAAAGATCCATCAACCTTTCAGATGTGCAGTGCAGAACATTGCTGTGTACCCTGGTTGCTACTGTGGATAAATGTTTATCGAGAGAGTTGGGGTCTGCTGGCGTGCAGCATGATGTTTCGGTAAATATATGTTTGCTGATGTATGGTGGTTCGATGGTCTGTTGTGAAGTAAAAAATGAAAAGCTGTCAGTGTGGAGCACGCTTTGCTCTTTCGCTGCCAAGGTGCCCAATCATCGCCTCTGCAAGACTGATGGACCCCTCCAGAAAGTCACAACAATTGGTGCACTGGCAGCGTGATATTTACAGCAAGAAAAATAAATCGGCATGGGTAGAATGGATGCTGCGATCAACAATGTCCTTATGTAAGAGCTGTGGACTTGATGTCCCTTATGTTCTCAGGGCAAAACCACTGCCAGCCCCTTATAAGATCTTCCAACAGACTCAGCTAGCTTTATTTGCTTCAGTCCCATTCCCCTCTCTCCCCACATTTAGGCTGACTTGTAGGCATGCAGTCAATAGTTTTGATTTGTTCCAGTCACAACCTTCCTCCCGGGTCCTGCCTGCTCCGCTTCTGCAGCCTGGATAACTGCTCAGATTAAGACAAATGATGAGGCAGAAATGACTTTGTGTGGACGTGGTTCATTAGCAAGAGCCTGGCGCTCGGGACGTGCGTCAAAAGACGTGTTACTGGAGGCTCTCAGCTGTTGTAACTTCATTCATGGTGCCATCTTACCCATTTGCAGCTACACTCATGTCCTCAGCCCGATCAGTGCTCTGGCAGTACAGGGCACTTGTTAGCTTTCTGCCTGCTCTTTGGCTCACTGTTAGTGCTCTTGAAACATTAGGAATACTCCAGGATCCATTATCCCACTTCCAAGTGTACAACAGCAATACCAGTTGGTTTATTGTTCAGAGGAGTTTCTTCCAAGTCACCCAGAGCAGTAGAGACATGCAGAGAGGAGATAATACATTACTGACAAGTACAGAAGACCTAGGGTCAAACAATATAACCTAATACATAACCACTGCTAATTGTTAACCATTTGTCTGGAAAAGACCACACCAATGACAATCAAAAAACTACTATAGCACACAAACCTGAAAACCAGCCTATATGTCACTCTGCTCTGATCAGACTGAAGATGCACATCCTGGATCTGTGGAAATGCTAATTTAGACAACAGCTTTGTGCTCCCTGTCATCAAAGTCCTCAAACAGCCCGTCTGTATTATGTCTCTGCACTGTGAAGTGTTAATCTCTGGTGTCCCTATTCCCCATTGTTTTTCCTGTTTCTGTATGACTGTTCTTTCATGTTTTTGTGGTGTAAAAACAAAGCTGGCCTTGCTAACTCATTTGTTTCCAGAAAGTGAACACAACAAATCCTGCTTTCTTCCTCTTCTCTGCCCCCCTTCTTTCTTCTCACCACAAGGCAATCTCCTTGGTAACACTGAACAGTATCTACAGTGACTTTATGTCCATCTGCTTAAACCAGCTGGCCTGAATTTAAAGGACTAGCATTCCTATTTTGACTTCTAGTCAACAGTCTTGATCATATCGATCCATCACAAACCCTGACTACATGAGTGTCTGCAGAACATGCTTAGCTCAGAAGTCAAGACTAGCTTATATCCATTGAAATCACTGAAAAAATAGTTGAAGTATGCAAATTTAAATGCATTTATAGACTGTCCAAGTATTCAGAAGATGGAATTACTGATGTGTAGCAACCTTCCTGCAGCTGGTTTCCTGGAACAGGTTTTCACATTTGTTCAACATGAGTGGGAGTGAATGGGGCAAACTTAACCGTGACTTCTAAGCATATTCTGCAGACACTTATGCAACCGATATTTGTGATGGACAGATACGATCATGACTGTTGAAGTCAAAATAGGACTGCTGTGGTGTTTATAACCTGGCAGGTCTCTTTCAGATAACCTGCCTTACAGGACGCTGTTAAGCCACAGCTACTCTAATTTATAGGGCTTCAGCTTGGGGAGCTCTCTTTTAATTATGCTTTCAGACAACAAACAACACTAGCCACCGGTCAGAGATGCCCTACCTCATCAAAACCTCCATCTCTAGAGTAGACTCCATCTTTTCCTTTTTAAAATGAATCTGGATGCTCTGGAATGGATAACGGATGATAATGAGATTTTATTTCCATGTGGCCAATAATGCCAACGAAAAGTCTAAACCCAAAAAATGTATTTGCCAGGGCATTTCCCAGTTGATGGTCCTTTGACTAATGTAAAACTCTGGACCCTGTTGTTGTGAATCAATGGCACATGGCTCAAAGTGCAGTCAATAGTGCATGGTGCTGGCTAACAAGACATGGTGACAGATTTTTGGTAATTTCATGGCCAGGTTGACTGAAAGAGTGCGATAAGGATGAATGCACAATCAGCAGGTCTGGTGGGAGCAGGTGTCGTCTTAACCACAGCAGGGTGAAAGTGGAAGGCAAATGAAATGATGTCTTTATATTCAGCTCTGACAGATTGGAGAAACTTTGGATACAGCTGCAGTGATTGTGGCATTATAATGTCATGTTTGGAAAAAAGATAACGTGTTGCTTCAAGTGATGGATTACAATCATCAAAAACAGCTCTGCAAGCTGTTTTTGATGCATTTTTGAAAATAATGGGAGCTTATGACTTATAGTAGATAAGCCAAACATGCTGTACAACAGTAAAATTACACAGTCATGATCCTTTAATGTCTTTTCATTATTCAGATCATTACATTTCCATCTACCTTTTAAGCATTTACCCAATGCTTCAATTCAGAATGATTTACAATGCAAGCAGTATCTTTAGCTTAAATTCACAGATCACTGAAAAGTACAGGGAACTAATAACAAGAGGTGCAAGATTCAGTGCTGTAATGTCCTGACCATATTACTGTAGCCGTACTCTAATATTGTAAGAGAGAAGGTCAAGGGGGAAATGAAATAGAAGTGAGCTAAGGATAGAGGAAGGAGGGATTAATGAGGACAATAAAGGTGAGTAAAGGAAAGGTAAAAGATTAAGTGAGGAGAAGGTTACACCAGTTACTTATTGAAGTTGTCAAATCCCTCTTTTACTTTCAGTAAGCCAGTTGTTTTCACTGCCATGCACTACAAAAAATATTATAATACTGACACTAACATCTCCAGTTATTAGACTGAATCCATCGGCTTCAGAGTCAAATGTCCTGTGGTGTAGAAAAAAATATGTAGATGTGTTTTCTTTTTTCCCCCCTAACTGCACAGAAATAGCAATTTATCACAGTAATGACACACAGTAATGACACTTGTATCCAGTGGCAACAGCAGGTGGGATCAGGAAAAAAACTCAAGAATCAGGTGAACAGGCTAATCCGTCTTCTCCTTCTTCAGATTAGAGGCATCCAGGTAGGCAGCAGCTGCCAACCACAGAGAGAAACTCTAAAATAAGAGAGGAACCTGTGGTTTGTTTACAGTGGATGCGGCTTTGTAGCGTGGGGGTGATAGCTTATGTAATCAGGGGTAATTAAACTGGAATGAAAGACAGAGCAATTCACTGCTTAGAGGTGATTCTTTCCTATTTCATTCAGAATGTGAAAAATTAAAACTGTCAGTGGAAGTTGTAAAGTGACATGCAAGCCCTCAGAGAAACCCTTGATTGTCCTATAAAACTTGCTTGTTTTGCATATAGCATTTGCTCTGTGATGTACAAAACTTGTTATACAGGCAAGACAAACAGGATCTTGGATCAAGTCTGTAATGGAGCCACTTTGGCCAATGGATTCATATTTTTTACCTCATTTGTCACTCAGCAGAGTGGAACATAAATCCTGTCTGGCCAGACAGAGATGAAACGTTTTGATTGAAACTGCACGTCTCTGAATGACCTGTCCTTAGAGCATCTTAGACAGGATATCTCAGTCTGCAGCTGTGAGCCCCGACGGAGCCACAGGCATCGGGGATTTAACACACTCATGAGCCACGCCACATACTGTACGGCAAGGATTAATCAACAGGCGTGATTTCAAGGCAGGCGGGTTGCTGTTACCTTTTTTCTTTATACCTGAAAATACCCGCCTTGTAGATGACAGTACAAATCCATCATTTCAACTCAACCCTTTATGCTTTTGCATTTCCTACGAGCAGGTTCCTGTCTTTCCACCATCCTACTCCATCAGTATTCAGTTAGCGCGGCGCTGAGTAAATGGATGTGCTTTGAGCTTGGGAGAGAGCCTTAATCTATTGGCAGCCTCTGTTCACTGGACCTGTTTCTTCTCCCTGAGGAAACTCTGGCTTTACGGCCTGCAGCAGAGCAGCATGGCGTTGATGTCGTCTCTCTCAAGGCTCGGCTGTCTTGCTGAGGGATGCACAAGATGCCGTAAAACCATAAAACAGAAATGACAAAGCTTTCTCCGTTTTCACTCTCTCTCTCCTCTCTAGTTAGCGAACCCATTAAAGAGGCCATGAAACCTTAAGCAGGAAGGTACAGTGGTACAGTTGGTCCTTCAGGCAAAGGGTGGATTCATGGATGTGGCATTTTACTAAGAAGGTTTAAGTCTGCTCAGTGAGTCTCACAGAGAGGTCACACAGATGTCAAGCCGTCCAATGTTGTTCACACAGCTTTAATGATCGCAGTGGGTAAGAAAATCCATTTGAGTCAGTGTGATGTTGCTCTTTGGGGTTTTCATAATGATCTGTACCTCCACATCCGATCCACGGCTTGTAATGATGTAATCCAGTAAATAAGGAGGCGGGCTGTTTTGATGTCTTAAGAGGCTAAAATTCAATACCCTGACACTCACAATGAATTAAGACTTCACTTAACTTTATTTAATCTAGGTGTACGGGTGACCAGCATTTCACAGGCTGAAGTAGATACAGTCAGTGTCAAAAGAGTTGGGTGAAATTAGTTCTTTATATTGTACACTCTTGAAAATTGGGATTTTTGATTTCAGCTGTTTTACAAAATTTTACTTCATTGATGAGGTTCTTCGGTGGTTTCCCTTTGGAGCAGTTACAGACAGACAGACAGACAGATATGCAACCTAATCCCACGCTTTCTGCAGTTACATGACATTTTTGATGAGGATAGATCCGTAGATGCTTAAGGGGTCTCTCTGAGACGCCACATAACAGCCCAACTTATAATAGCATGACAAAATGAAACAGCAACTTTTACCAGTAGGTCTTATTGTAAATCTGTCTCATCTCCATTAGTGAGCTCTGTGTTGTTATCATTTTTATTATAGATCAGAAAGCGTTAATAATATCACACAACTGTCAAATTATATAGGTGCGCACACACACACACACACACACACACACACACACACACGTATATATAAGCAGGCGATAGAGGAGGAGCAGCAATCTGTTTGTATTCCAGTCACTCTCTCACTTTGTTGGTATATCAATGTGATCTATTTCTCCTCAGAACATTATTCTTTATTTTTTTATTTGAATCCCCATTAGCTTCCACACATTGGTTTAAACCAACTTTTGATTTAGTCTTCTAGCGCTAGAGGGAAATTTCTCAACTTGTAAGCCACAGTAAATATTTTCATCCTAAGACCACACTGTCCTCACTCAGACTCAGACATCTGGCTTGATCATCCTCTTGAGTATAATTTAGGCATATGCAGATAAAGAGTCAGCCTCTGATTCAACATTTTCGCTGGTGTGCAGAACAGCTTTGCTGACCTGCTTGCCTCTGGCATGCTGGAGGACAGGCTGGGGTTTTTGTGGGCTGATTTTCCACATTTCCACGTTTTTTTTTGTTTTTTTTTTTGGTTGTTGTTTTTTTCGCTTTGCTTGGCAGGATTAAATCACCCGAAAACACCTGTAGGCTGGTGGAAATGCAAATGAGCATTACTGAACTTAATTATGGTGTCATGGAGAGAAAACTTCCAAAACACATTTGAGATCATTGTCAATGTGTTTCAGGCCACCAGTAATAACTGAACAGGATCTGATAGAAGAATGATGAACAAGTCAGAAGTAGGTTTTTGACGGGTCAGCAGCTTGATTGGTGGTAAAGACAATACTGATAATGTTAAAATGTTTTGAAGGAAATGCCTAACCCTAACCCAAAAAATTCTTTCATACACTCTCTCTATTGAAACACCATTGAAACATCATTGATCATAATTTGTACTTGATTATTTATTTCTGTAGTACCAAATATTACACATTTCATTTTATTTAAATTTAGAGATAACTTATTAATATCAAACCATATTTTTAGTGTTTTCAAATTCCTTTCCACTGTATCTAGAAGTTGCTCTAAATCTTTCCCGGAGATGAATAAACTTGTGTTATCTGCAAATAAACTTTATAATAATAAACTTTACAATTTAGACACATTGCACATATAATTTACGTACAGCATAAACAATTTCGGGCCCAGCACTGAACCTTGTGGAACCCCATCAGCAACCTTGAATGAATCAGATTTCTCATTCTTTATTTGGACATATTGATATTTTCAAGATAGCTACTGAGCCATGTCTGTGCTACCCTTTCATTGACATTAATAATTTCCAGCAGAGCATGCACACTTGAATTTTGTAGGAGGCATAAAGATCAGCACAGTTTGCATGCAGACTTGAAGTGTTCCAGTTTAACTTGCATTAGAGCCATGGAGCAGTGCTATCCTGTTAGCAGTGCTAGCTGTAGGGTTATAGTATTTAATACTTACTGCTCTAGAAAACTCACTGTATACAAAACTCTGAAAATTGCATTGTTACTTTGAGGAGCTTGTGTTTGTCAGGAGGTGCTTGAGACAGATTCACGGATGTGTGCAGGAGGAGACAATAGGCCTGAGTCACACTGTCTGGGTGTATAGGCCAGCTTTAAGATGCAGCAAAGGAATGATCAAGGAGGATTCTGAGACTGACTGAAAACTATATTTTGACAGTGAACAGACATCAAGAGCATGGCTTTCATTGCCTAAAGTCCCGTCTTTGTAATGAATAAAAAAATAATATCTGTTGCAGTCGGAAAGGAAGACAGAGAGCATTTAGAAACAGATTTTTGAAAGACAAAGAGGCAAAACATGATAAAAAATAAGACCTCTATTGTAGCATCCTGATCTCAACCATGGCCTAGATTAGATGAGTGGAGCCCTCCATTTGAAGGATGTGAACTTAAATGGTGTTTAAATTTTTTTCCACTTTCACAAAGTAAAGAGGATTTGTCTCTCTCCTGTTCTGTGCTGTCACCTAGACGTACAGCCGTTCAGATGAATAGAAAATGAACTGCAAATACAGAAAGGTACCATTGACGGTTTTCAGGATGATATCCTGACAAACACTGTTTGAGTCACAAAGTCATTTTCCTTCTCGTTGTCACTGGAACAGCTTGCGGCCGTGTCTCAGCATGACATTGCAGATAATGGTTTTGGTTGTGTGCTTACAGACCTTGGGAGATAATACCATTATACACAAGAATGATGTATTGCAATTCTAACATTTAACAAGATTCGTTTTAACGCACCTACCAGAAAACCTCTGAATAAAATAGTAATCTGAGCTAAATTTCTATTTAGGAGGATGGCAGCAACAATTAACATCATCTCTTTATAAGTGACTAATACATGCATAATATAATCAAAATGTTATAAGAAAACAGAGAAGTTTTCCATATGCTGTATTATAAAATAGTAATTGCAGTTTACATTAGTGCACCTTTTATTAACTACCCAAAACTTGGTCTTGTATGAAGATAAGGAAACTTTGTGGCAGTTCTATAATTATTGAATGTGTTTGATATTTTACTTGAACATTTTGAACAACAGCATTCCATATTAAAATAAATGTGGGTAGAAATAATTTAAATGTTATAGAAGCAGGCTTGTGACTGGAAGGTTGACATTTCTAATCATAAAGCCAGCTAAGAAAATGTAAATGTGTGAGGTGATGAAGCAATAACTGATATTCTCTGTTTGGTACAGTCAGTGAGTCAGTGAATGCATGAATCAATCAGTCAACCAATCAATCAGCTGCTGCTATCAAGATGCCCTAGAGCAGGTATTTAATCCTTATTTGTCCAGTTGTAGCTGTTTCATGGCAACAGTTGCAGATTGATTGTGTTGTATGCAGTTGTATAAATATTAATATCAATATGAATCCAGGCATTGCTGAAACATGGGAGATACATCAAGCTGCGGGTGTGGAGAGTCAATGGCCCTGAAGCAGGCAAATTATTAAAAAAAAACAAAAAAACTAGCAAACCTATATGCTTAAATACAACCATGTCTATCCAGTTTAAAGCCACTGGTCTAAAAACTGTCATCTGAAACTGTGGTTGGTCCAAACTGTCTAAAACTGTGGATGCGGTGGTCGCTGTGCCCGCAGCACGAAGATATTGAAGAACAGCATATGTGCAAAATCCTTCACCTCACAAATAACGGTAAAACCACTAAGAAAGAAAAGAGCAGAATTCCTGACCCAACCCTGCTGACCCTGCTGACACAGAGCGCGGACAAAGCTGTGTGTCCTCTTGCTGTCGGATGACTTGATGCACTGAGTCAGATGAACTTCAGATGAAACACAGCGGAAGGGAGAAAGTTCACTGACAAATAAATAGGTGCTGCAATATAAGGCAAGGCAAAGGTTCAGTCGGGGGGAAGGAACCTTTAGTGTCACTTTGAGTCTGGACATGTTGCTTAGCAGCAAGCGGAAAATGACACGTTCTGGCCTTTGGCTAATCAGAGTTTTCCTATTTGTCCTCAAACATTTCTTCTCATTGTTTGCACCACCAGCTCAGCCACCTGAGACTAATTGCACCTGGAGTCTTTGTTGCATGGTTTTCTCTTAGTTTTTGGTTTGAAAACAGCTTTACCAACTTTCACTTTTCATCCTGCAGTTTCATGGTGTCGAGGCTTTTGTTTCCCACCGGGGCCTGCCCATACTGAAAATGCAGGCATTCATGATTCTAAAAGTCACGTTGAACAGTATGCCATGGTATGTTGTATCATAATGACAAATAATGGCCCTCAGTGAGGGGGAGCAGCCTGAAAGCACATTAAATATACACATTAATAAATTATTATCTATTCAAAATCTGTCAGGTCAGTGAATAATGGCATTATTAGATTCAACTTTATTGTCATTGCTCAAAGTACAAGTACTAAGACAACAAAATACAGTTCTGCATCTAACCAGAAGTGCAAAGAAGCAGTAAAAGTGCAGTGAATAGTGGAATATATCACTGTACTTATTCATTTTTCTTGTTCATCAGCGATAGGGTGATTTAAGAGTAACCTTAACCGTTCAACAGCCCTTAATTGCACTTCAAAGCGTATAATAATTACAGGCTGTTATGCAGATTTATCAGTCATTCATCAGTTAGTATGTATAAAAGAAGTGGTCAGACTTTGTATTGGCTTTCAACAGACAGACTTGCACAGTCTTAAAATTGAAGTGAATTAGTGTCTTTCAAATAATAGCCGAATAAAAGCAATTGCAGGAAGCGTTTATAGAATGTGTAAAATTGCCTTTCTGCCATTATCATTGCATTTATTTTAGCATTCGCTTCTCCATTTTTGTAAATTATTGTCAAGTGTTCGACTGTCTTTTTTGGCAATAATCTCCACCGGAAATTATGAGCAAGTGGAGTGATGGAAAAAGCTTCCTCTGGCGTTACCGATGTCAGTAAATGTAATGAATAGATTTGTCTAGTGCAATTAATGTTTGCCAAGGGTTTTAATTCAAAATGGCATCATTTTAGCATCCTTAAATACGTTTCACTGACGTATGGGGGGATGCGGACAACTTGTGCAACTAGTTGTTTCTTTCCAAGTTTGTTCAGTGGAAAAAGAAACACTGAGAACTTGCAGTGCCAGCATGAGATGGCACCGGCCTTTTGTTTCACCCACTATTTTGAGCCACGCCACTGAGCTCAGCGCCCATTAGAGTAGAATGGCTCAGAAAGCTCTTACCTCCTCAATCTTCCTCTGAGGGACGTTTTTGGTTATCAGACGACGATCCAGGCCAGCGAATTTACCCACTGCTGCAGCCTCTGCTATCTGCAACTACAGTTACCGCCACACTGACTGAGGTATTGGATTTATTCAACTTATTCTGTGTTTGATGGCTTTAATCTGATTGCACACTCGGCTGATTTAATTTGCCGTGTTTGTGACCAGTCTATGCATGGGTGTTGACAGACTATTAGGCGGCGGCGAGAGGGAAATCTCAGAGGAGGCTGTGACCTAGACAGAGAGATGAGCCTGTGTGTGTGTGTGTGTGTGTGTGTGTGTGTGTGTGTGTGTGTGTGTCCATCTGTCTGTTTGTATTTCTGTCTGTCTCTTTGTTCTTCCTGGTGTGTATGTGACTGTAACTGACCGTCAGTCTGTGTGTGTGTGTGTGTGTGTGTGTGTGTGTGTGTGTGTGTGTCTCGCCCTCTGCCAATTAGCAGCTTCTCACCTCCCGAGGCGAGAGGCTGAGTGTGTGTTAGACGGAGGAGGGCGACGTGACAGGGCTTGTCTGCCGCTGATGGCTCAGCCTTAACCTGAACT
>OMLF01056148.1:4535-26261 GCA_900302615.1 Holocentrus rufus | reverse complement strand
CCTATCAGAAAAGTGAGTGCATATATAAGTGACAATGAGACTCGTAACATTAAAATACTCTTAAATGCTATTATTAGTAAGAACAGAAAAGTGACTAGAAACAACTAATATCTTATTTAAAAAGAACCACTAACTATTTTTAGTTAAGAGCTGCATGTTTGTCATGAAATATACAGTTATGTCATCCTGTTGCTCTCTCATGGTGAAAAGTCCCTTGGCAGGACTCTTCCTCTCTCTGACCTGCTCTCTCTCCTCATGAATTCCCCTGGCGGTTGGCTGTGAACTGGACACACGTCAGCTGTGTCCCCTCACCCGAAAGGTCACTGTCATTATGATCACAGTGCGAGTCCGCCAGTTGGACGGCTGGACAGCACATCACGTTAATGTAATCTCTCCTGACATCGTACAAGTCCTGTAAATATGGCACGTCTATTGTTTGAGGGAGGTGAAAATCGATATCCTCAAACAAGCTCATTTACTGTGACTGTTACCTCTGGAGTGACGGCATTTCCAAGTACAAGGACAACAGAGCAACTTGCATTCATGCAGCACCGATGAACGCTACAGTACTGCATTTGATATGACTAGGAGAAAATTGATTTTGTGTCCTCCGTTTCATCTTATAACCAATCGATGCCTCTGTTCAATCGACTGCTCTTTCCAGAGTCCAACCTGGAAGGAAGTGAAGAAGAGGTCGATGAAGAGCTTGGTGAGACGCAGAGCCATGGTGGCCTCAGTGTACTCGTCTGTCACGAAAACAAAGACCACTTGATGAATTCCCAGCAGAGGGATCAGGGTGAGAGTGGATTTAGCCAGCCTGCAATGAAGGAGAGAGAGCGAAAGAGCAGAGTTGGTAAAGTTAACAGAAAAGTCAAATAAAGAGGAAAGACTTTTTTAAAATTTGCGCTCACCTGAACTTGTAATCTGTGTATCTCATTTGGTGCGCTCGCAGTTTTGACACGAGAATTTCTATGATGTGGATGAAGATGAGGAAGTTGATCTGTGAACGGCAGATGCAAAAATATTGATTGTGAAATGATTTCTTTTTTTTCCATTACAAATTTAGAACAGACAGCAATATTTACATGGTTGCACACAGCAGGCCATCCAGAACTACTTCATTTTTCTTAGAAAGCGGTTACAGCCACTGACATTTGAACAAAAGCTGGATGTTCCACTAATAAAAAAACAGTGGGAATGTGACCTTTTCATTTACATACCAAACTGAACTAAGTGTTAAACACAATTACAGTCGCTCCAGGGTTCTGTGACTCTTTTTTTATGATAATATGCGAAATTTGTGGTGTTATTTGTCAAAGAAAATCGCAGTGGTAAAATTGAATTGGAATAGGCAAAAGATTGCAAGTTGAGGAAAAGTAGTCTTCAAGTTGCACCACAGAGACACCTAAAAATGTCCATATAACTACCTGCCATCATGCATAATCACTTCCTGTCATATTAAGCTTATCACAGCACATCACACTACCAAAGTGCACATCCTGTTTATTTTCTGAACAGAGAGAGAAATTGGCAACAACGATTTCCTTACAAGAAAGGCAGATGTTGTGTTCGGATAAATATACCTTCAACTCAACATCAGTCAGTGAGCGGCAGAGTACATCAGTCCATTTGAATATTTCATGATTATAAAAATGTATAGCTGTTCACTGAAAACATGCCCATTTGTATTCTTCTGAATTCTTCTGCATTCAAACCAAAGAATCGAGATAAACAAGTGTAATTAAGAATAAATGGAAACACAAAGTGCCATGGACTTCTTACACATGTATAGGCGTGAATAAAACTTAAATATGACTTCTGAATCCTCCTCCATCCTCTCGCTCTCTAAAGCTCGATTGTGTCATTGTTCGCTGTAGCATGAGAAGACCAAGGCAGACATATTTTGTTGCTGTGCAGTTTGATTGGACCGCTTTGTGGAAAACAAAGGTGATGATTGACCGGAATTATAAGCACCCTGTAGATTCAGTCATTTCATGCATATAAATTACAGTCATTCTGTAAAATTCCAACCACAAATAGGATGGGTTGAAGTTAGACTGATTAGTGCAATTGCCAAATCACAAATTCCTGGAGGGGCTGAAATTTGTACACACATACATTTAAAGTGTTTACTACAGTGACCATCTTTGACATGGTGGGACCGCAATAAAGAGGGAAGCAGTGTGTTATGTGAGCTATGTGAACCAACCCTCCTGTCCCTGCAAAGGCTCAAACACAGGAATTCCTGTGAGATACAGGCCACTTAAGACGACGATTAATGCATGGAAAACGCTGGGACGTCTGTGCAGCTGGTCTGACATGAGAGCCATGACAAATCTGACTTTTATATAAGCTGAGAACTGACCTTTCATGAGCACACCTAGAATGAAGGGCCAGGTCACAGTGAGGATACGGGGGAGTTAGACCGAGGAGTGGGTCACCATAATGACATTTAAGAGTCGCTCGAATCTTCCGAGCTGTTAGGCCTACAGCTTCGATAACCTTTTACACTTCATGCATACTGGAGGTCTCTTTAGTATTGTGTTGCAAGGCAAAGAATAAATAGTTGATGAATGGGAATGCAAGGTTGGCAAGCTTCTATTTAGAGCTAAATAAGGTGAACCATTTTTTTAAGACTGCAGACCCCAGGTGAGGTCAAAATCTAAATTATTCCAGCATATTTCATTTCACCTCAGAGTTAAATGTTTGAGTGAGAAGAAGGGGGAATTACCACAACTGCCAGCAGTATGGGCAAACGGATGATCCACCAGTAATGCATGTTGATATTTTGCTCCCAGCACCTGTGAGAGAAGCATAGGAGAAATATCACTGAGACTTTCTGTGTCTGCATGAAATATAATTCATGTTTGTGGAGAAACATGAGGGTGCATCTAACACGTCCAGTCACACTATTTTCGCCTCTCCAAGTCTGCCAGAGTGGGAAACACACACCACCAAACTGGGCCTTGTCTTCTGAGAGTTTTACATAACAACAAAAAATGTCAGTGGTCTTGAAGTGCAGCTTCATAACTCCTTTCACTCCACTCTGCTGCAGAGGTGTGTGTATCAGACTTTGAAAAGACTGCATGACAGAAACTTTGGGGTGTGAATGCGAGAGTTAAATACAAAGAACTTGCACACCAAACTGCCAGCCCATCGTGTGGTGATGTGGTTTTCTTATTTGGCCTGTTGCAGAAGACAAAAGATGTCTTCCTGTAAACTCACAGCTCACAGCCAACAGCCTGTCCTATCATTATGTGTTTAATTGACCATGAAGTACAAAGTAACACCACAATAACTGATATATTTGGAAGAAAGAGCGCCTTCCAACGTCTTTTTGGCAGCTGTCCCTTGTTTTGAGCATTATCAGCTACATTAAAATGCATGACACCAATGATGCCAATTAAATCTTTGCACTGGAGGTTAATTCAGAAGGAAGTCAACGATGGACTACAAATGAAAGGGCACAGAGAGAGAGAGATAAGAGAGAGAGAGAAACAGAGAGTAAGAGAAAGAGGGGTGTGGGGAACTTACTCTTGATTTTCATATAGGTATTTAACTATGACCCAGGGCATAAGGAAAATTAGCGGTGCACCTGTGAAGGAATGAGAGCAGGTTAAATGCAAAATAGTTTCATAATTTTTCCAAATATAATTATAGCCTTGTACATTTAGCTGGTCTGGCATAGGACCTGCATTTCATAAAAGGCATCATACAGCCTATAATTAACTAGTATCCCTCTACTTATTACACAAACTCCTAGCACCACTACACACACACTCACACACACACACCAGGCCAGCTCACCCCAGCCGATGCACAGGTAGATGTTGAAGTAGTTCCTCTCGGTAAAGACAGTGATGACCAGGAGGTTATGGAGGTAGATGCCTTCCACCAGCAGCCAATAGCTGTTGGCCATAATGCTGTACTGCATCATCACCACGGCGATGCGACAGCCAACCGTTATCTACAACAGAGACAGCATCGAGGTGAAATATTATCCTTGACTTCAGTAAAAGTATCAATAACACAGTTCAAAAAGTTCAAATTCCGCACTCAAAATTTTACTTAAGTAAAAATGTTGAGGTATTAACAGTGTTCTTAAGTAAAAGAAGTCATTATAAAGAATGATTTCTTTCAGAGTGTTAATTTACTGATGCATTAACCTGTAAGAAGTGTTTTCATATTACAGGTCTCACTACCCCACATATTAGAGTTAAATGCATGATGCATTGAGTTTTACCTCTAACAATGCATCATATTTTATGTTTTGCTTGTAAAAGCTTATTTTGCAAAGTAACTACAGCTGTCACATAAATGTATTTTCATGCTCACTGCACAACATGTCCCTTCATGGCTGGTTGCTTAACTGAAGCTAATTAATGACCTCATTGTTGACCAGCAGCTCCACTGGAGGTATCGACGCGCTGGGGAACCCCTGTTCCTGGTCGCTGCTGATGTCATGTGAGGTGATGTTGAGAGCGGGACCCTCCAGCAGAGCGTCTTTGATGAGGATGGACAGCGCTCGCAAGATGAAGGAGGCAAACAGGTTCATGTGGATGTTGTTCCTCATGCAGTGCAATTTTCTGGATAACAAGAAACAAACATGGTGAACTGAGGGTAACGTGTCGAGGATTTTTATTTATTTTTATTCCAAATTTATCCCAGATGAATTACAATAACAAGCACTGCTTTCTGTGAAGAAATGTCATTATTTTCCCTCCCTGCTGCATTCAGTGCAGAACTAGCGGTCGACTGGAATGTTTTTTTCTTAAATTGCGCTCCCAGACTGACCAAAGAGAAGCAGAAACAGATCACTGGGGTTAAATTGCTGTTCGAAATGACAATATTTACCACTATTACTACCCTCAGAGGACTGCATGTCACAATTTATTTCACAGCAAGGCACAGTTATTAAGAGAAACTCCTGCTCTCCCTTCGACTTAGTTTCAGATGACGTTCATTATTACCTGAAGAATATGAGGATGCCGAGTGCCAGCGCCAAAGCCACGAGTGATAAGGAATAGCCCACAGTGTACATGATCCGAAACTTAGTGAGGATCTGCCCATAGTACTGTTGCAAATGAAAACACACACAATATAAATGTCTATACATACACAGCAATCATTTTTTGAGGGGGGTGGATGCTAAATATACAGACCTTTGGAGCTATATATAAAAATAAATATGGATGCATATATTTAAGTGTCTAATGTAAGCAGTGTATGACATAAGCAATTTAAAATATTTCTAACAGTTACATTGATTCTGACGTGTAATCTCAAACTTAGACTTACCAGTCTCGGGTCATTAGCTTCACACTCGCTGGTATTCTTCGTCGTCACCCACTGGCCATTTGCATCACATTCCTGATGCACCATGCCATGCTGGACTAGAACACGCACACACACACATGCACACACACACGCACACACATTGGCAGCCTCTAATTTACTACCATCTACCATCCGTTCAGCACAAACAGCTGTATTTCTGTATTTCTGGGTATTACGAGTGACTTGGCATCAGCACGGCGACCGCACAGTGTATGTCTCCTCTGACCCACATTGTGCCATTACCTTTATGGTGCCACGGCAGATACCAAGGGCACGAAACACTGACGGTGGTGTTGGGCAGCCCGTCGGGCCAGCAGGCGTAATTGTCAAAGGTCCTGTTGCACACCAAGCCTGGGGAACAAAGCATGAAATATGATCGAAATCTTCCTTTTACCACCACAGCCTTAGCTCATTATCCTCAGCCATCTGTGGCCTGGAGAAGTCAAAGACGTGGTGTAATGCATCTTTAAAGAGATGGCGGCTGCTGGGCAGGATGGCACCTGCAGACATCATGGTCTCTCATCCTAATTCTAGCTGTCATTGACCTTCAGATGATGCCACATGTCGATGTAAAAGGTGTGTTTAGTTACTGTATGGAGAGCTGGATAGTCAGAGATAAAGTGTATGATGTATCCCAGGGGTTTACACACTTTTTCATGCGAGGACCCATCAATTAAGACCCACCAAATACTTTGTGAGGTGAAATAAAGTTATCAAAAAAGGAGTAAAACTTTCAATGCACAAGGGGGGGATTCTAAATATGTTCTATAATTTGATGGGACATTGCAATTTAAATTTATAGTGAATCCCATGTGGAGGCTGCGTTGTGAGCTTACCGATGCTCGGCGGGTCTCTGCTGCTGTTGCGGGTGCACTCCTCCCTGTACAACTTCCAGCTCTCTGCCAGCTTATCCAGGTTAACGGCACGGGACACCTGAGGAAAGAATGGAGCCCGTATAAGACACTCAGAGAGGCGAAGTGCTCTGTTAAGGGATTATTGACATAGTTTAAACAAGAGGACAGGGGAAAACATTGATAATAGAATATAAGACCAGGATGCATTTCCTCAGTTGGTTTTCAGTTGGTTTATTTCATTTCAGATGTACAGTAACGATGGTCGTGCTGGGGGAGTCCATCAAGAGGACACAGTCTCGCACTCTAATGTGTTCTGAGGGTTTTACGGTTTGTAGTGTGGTCTGCATTCACAGCATGACAGGCTGACACACTGGACACTGCACGCTGGTGTCATTAACACACCAGGGACAGTTTGTTTAGACTTTAACACACGAGTCTGTGGCTTTTCTCAGGCCCTCTCCCGCACTCTAAAGGCCAACGACTGATGGGTGCTAGCAGGCCTAGTGGAGGCTGTTTTCCTATGGGGGAACGGCCCGTGAGTGCGTGTGAGTTTCTGCATGTACGCCAGTGTCTATATGCATGTGTACGTGTGAGCATGCGACCCACCTGGATGCCGGAGGAGACGGTGAGTATTCCCAAAAGGAGGAACATCCGCGACATCCCTTGTTCCTGCTGTTGATGCTGGGAGGGGTTACTGAGGGACGAGGAAGGGGGTTCACCTCATAAGGGGGCTTATCTAGGCTTGCCACACTGCCTGGATGACACAGAGACACACAATCCATCAAAACTCGCACCCGTTGTTATAACCTCAGCTCAACTCCCTTCACAAAAGGATCAAAACAGGAAAAGGCAGGGTCATATCTATCACACTACAAACAATTAAAGAGCACTTGTGTCTGGCTCGAAACCCAGATCTGAGAGGGCGGGATGAATTGGAACGCAAGTCAAATATGTGAGTGCATCAGCCCCCCCTCCCTGTCACCTTGTTCCATAGAGGCCCTGTTAAAAAACAGAGGAGGGGAAAAGGTATCAGTGTGAGCCCGCGGAGCCTGACCGGGTCCCAGCTGATCCATCCAAGCCACCACTCGCTAACACCTCGCGGCCTCCCGTCAAGCATCACTAGACCCAATTAGCGGGAGACACAGCTGAATGAAGCAGAGGAATGGACAAGGCAGGACACGTCCACACCGCCCACAATATCAAGCTGAGGGCCAAAAACCTCCAGGAAATGCTGCTTGTCAGTTGGCTGCCGACCGTTTGTTAGTCGGAGCGTGTGTGAGCGAGCGCGTGTGTTTGTTCCGCCTCGGCCTAAACCGAAGGTTACTCACCTGCGTACCGATCCGCGCCAGAAACTCCTTTCAGTTGAAGCCGGAGAACGGAACGAAATCTGAAACGTTTCTGCAAAAAACACCTTGACCATGGAAACATTTTTGGCTAAAACGTTTCAAATTCCATTCTGTTCCAGTCTCTTGGCAGCGAGGAGGACAGGTTCATGCTGACGTGTGTGGAATGGTACAAGGTAAGAGTACAATGTGTCCCGTGTGTTGTCAAGAAAACCTCAAGAATCAAAAACGGGGCTTTTTTTAGTCAGTGGTCTGACTGAACATGTCAACAAGCTTCTCAAGTCTTGGTTGCGACGAGGAGGTTCCTCTCACAGTCTAAACGCTCCACATGACGAAGCTCTTCTGGAAGTCAGAGTCCAGATAACATCTAAACCAACAGGGTACTGAGCCATATTCCCTAAATGGCCTGTTCACTGTAACGACCACAGGACGCAGGCCGACTGATTGCCCTGGGGGATCATAGAATACTCTGATTGGACCTGGCACTGGGGCCAAGACCGGACCAGCTGAGATCACAGCAGTGACTCTCACCCCTGACACCTTGAGGCGTGTACGGGTCACAACAGAGTCAACAGTCAACTGTGCTTCCCCACCTGTGACTCTGTATACACTGACAGGCTATATAAATTGTTTAAGTTATTCATCCCTGAAAGATGTCTCCATATTTGCTTGCTGGTATTATTTAAAAAAAACAAAACAAACAAAACTCATCATTGATGACTGGTTGGACTATGGATCATACATATCATCTTCTTATAAAACTGCAATATTATCTGACACTTACCCACTGATCTATAACATTTTTTTGTTTTTTTATTATAAAACTGTCAACTTTAAGCTAACCACATGAACAAAACAACCACCAAGCTATGACAATGATAAGAAACCGGTCAGTGAACTCTTGTTAATGTGCCAGGTATGTTCTTACCAGAGAATATGAGCAGGCCTCATTCTGGGAGTACATTAGGTTTTTATACCATGTGTCCAGGTACAGTGGAGCGGCTGCCACGCACGTGGGTGAGCATACGCTCTTGCATAAAGCATCAGCGTTACGCTCGTACGTCACAATTTTACAAGGGGGGTCCCTCTTCCCACATGGACGCAGAGAAACAAGTCGTTTTCTAACACACCACCCTGCCTCCACCGCTTTCTGCAACCTATAGCACAAAGCAGGTACAATGATTAACCAGAGGGGCCCGAAAGAGAAAGTATGTGTGTGTGTGTGTGTGTGTGTGTGTGTGTGTGTGTGTGTGTGTGTAGAGAGAGAGAGAGGTAGATGTAGGTAACCTCAGCCCACTGGGCCAAGGACAAGCACTTGAGTCCATAGTCCAAACCTGTCAAAATCTTTGTGTTCTCCACAGCCAACACAACATGCTCAGAAAAAGTAATATGAAGCTGTAGAAACAAACTATTCTCACACCAACTAGTGATGTGACTCTCATTCTATTAATATTATTGATCGACATTTAAGGGGAAACTGTAAAAATATAACCTTTCAGGTTGAAACAATATTTCCTGTGGATAAAAAGATCCCATGCTTCACTCCGAATAGCAAACCAGTAACAGGGCTTACATCATTTTTAACACCTTGAACACATCCCCAGGCCACATTCAGCCCGGGTTGCTTGTCTCACGATAAATAAAAGCAAAGGAAACAGCATCAAACAACTCAAGAGGTCCATCTGGCCCTGCCTGTGCGACTCCTCTTAGATCAGATGTGGGACAGTAATGGCCTGAGCAAACCAATCTGAGAAGTGATGGAGGCTCGAGGTTATTCCTTTGGACAGAGAGCGGGAAAGGCCAAACAACACATGCTCTCAACCTTGATTGGTCTGGATCCTTAATGGGCAGGGGAATCACTGCTAAGAGGGTGTCGAGAGCCGTGGCTGCTGCCGAGCGCTGGAAATGGATGTCACAACAGCAGAATATACAAGCCTAATTAGCCCGCTACAAGGGAGCCTCACACCTCTGCACCCATTAGTTCCACTCCAGCACCTACCAAATGGCCAGAGTGATTCCCATCATGCTACAACAAAGGCATCCAAGCAGATGTGTTGTGTGTGTGTGTGTGTGTGTGTGTCACATCCACACGCAAAATATGACAAGAGTTAGGAGCAAATGTCTTTTTAAAGCTTCTATTTTTGTAGCTTTAGTTTTTTGGCAGTAGAAACAGCAAATGTCCATGTTGGTGAAGGTTATTTTTATGGCATTTCTGTCTTTGTTAGAGCGTTTAAAGTTGAGAAAAAGAGAAGAAAAATTGGGAGATAAAGAGGAAAGACGTGCAAAAACGGTCTCAGGCTGGATTTGAACGCAGCACATCGCAGTTCCTTGGTACTATAAGGACCTCAGTCAATTGATCCTGCAGGACGCCCCAAGCAACAAATGCCAATTTTAGGCAAAATTACAAAGTGTAGGCTTGGCAGCGTAACGTTTTTCGGTGCAAATAACAAAGATTGCCGACATTTTCGCCGGGACTTATTTCATTCATTGTCACTTGGACAAATTTTGGATGAAATGGATGTAATTTTAGCTGAAGTGTTGTGTATCGCTTTGAGAAAGACGTGCCACTCTTTGCCTGAATGTGTTTTGATGACGCCTATTTTTGTTCATTCGTCTCAGAAAACCCCCAGAATACAGTGACAATCATAACTGCATGATGCAATTTCCCAGAATGTCCCAAAACAACATAAATAAATCCCCGCGTGTTCAAGTGGATTTCGGCTGGCACAACACAATGGCTACCAACAAGGCTGTTTGTTGGAGAGTACTTACCTCTCATTTGATTACAGTGTCTAACAAATAGAATTACAGGGGGATTGTGTGTGCATGAATGTGGGGGGAGGGCGGCAGCGAGAATTAAAAACAAACCTCTTGGAAAACACAATGGCTGTTTGTGGCTCAGAAAATGCCCCTGAGCAGCGCCATCTCATAAAGTTTTCAAAATGCACAGCCGCTAGTCTCTGGTTGAGAGTTATGTTTAGAGTGAAGACGAAAACAGCCATTTGCAGTTTTCGTTGCCATTGATAAAACCTCTTTGCATCTAAAAAAAAATCTAAAATTCTAAAAATAAGCAGCTGATTTCAGTTACCTTCACCGATCTAGCTTTATTTGCTCCTGTCTTCCTGTCATATGCCCTTGAACTGCAAATTTCCCTTAAATTTACTCTTAATTTTCCTTCGAAGTCAGATTTTTTCTCTCCCATGTTGTACAACCTCACATATATCCTGTATCTGCTGGTTGCAGCCCTTAATTGAAGCTACATCACATGTATATTGAATGAAATGGCTGCACCATTACATCAGATAGAAAATATCTAGTCATAGTGTGCATCATTTTATACATATTTCCCTATAATTCAGCAGGACATATTTGGTATCTTTGGAAACCTTGGGATCTCCACTAGAATTTCAAATTAAGTTCTGTGGGTTTGAACGAAGCTCAGCCTTGAAAGCAATGACAAACCCACTGATGGTAGCTGCACAGTGGAGGGAATTAACATCTCAGTAACAGGGTGCACATCTTGCAGCAACAAAGGTAAAATCATTAAAGCTCATACAGCGCTGCAACTCTAGCTGAGTCACTCCGCCATGTATTAATGCTTCCCGCGCTGTGACTCCGTAAGCCGAGGCAGAGGGCGCCAGGCTCATACCTCAGGGCTGCAGACCTTAACATTGAGCATGACACTGCTGGATGAGTGGCCCCCATCTGATAATGGGGTGAAGCAGAGTTCAGAGGAGACAGACAGTGTCTTGCTCCAACACGCTCTACGAGTTGGCTGCTGCAACGAGGAAGATGGGACATGACTGAGAGAGAGAGAGGTGGGTTGACTGACCTGATCTTGGGTCAGATAACACAACACACACACACACACACGTACCCACATACCTACTGTATCCTCACTCTCTCAATCCTCCTTTACCTGCAGTTATCTGACCTTTCTCTGTTCAATTGCATGCCTGTACTGTACTGAAGCTGACTGGTACATGATGTTCTGTATATTATTAACCACAGGTCTTTTCTCAGACTTTAATGTGCCCACTGTCGCTGACATGCTATGTTGTTTTTTTCTACATTTCCCAGAATGCCCTCTTGATAAATCCCAGAGACGATGCCTGAACTTGTTTCTGTTGTGTGTGTAGGCGGAGGGAGCCATAGTGATTTTGACAGTAAGAGCGAAAGAGCATGTTTTTTTAGTCAAGAAAGGTTGTGCCCCGAACTCATAACACAACATGTACGGCATGTTTTTCTCAGTTATCCATAACAGTAAGATGAAACACCAGTAGACAACAAAATGGGCCTAGAAAAGTAAAGTACATTATTAACTGTTATTAACAGTGTTTTAGAGTGGGTGTTTCCTTTAAGGACAGCTGTTTCAGCTACAAAAATAACTACATTATCTGGGATTTTCTTGCATTGTAAAATTTGGTATACCTGCCCAGGCATAATTTTGAATTGCCTATGGAAAAGTTTGGATTTATTGGGAAAAGGCGGTATGACTTCCTCACCAGTAGTGTGACAAATGCAAAATGCTCGATACATTTTGGGACTATTTTGTGTACTGCAGAACGCAGCAGTGTTGCTACGCTGGTGACTGCCATAACGTGAGGTCACCTTTGGTAATGAGGCGTGCTTGGGAGCAGCCAGCAGGGTCCAACCTGAGGACCTCAGGCTCATAATTAGACGGTTAAAAATTTAACTTGGAGCCTGGCTCTGAAGTGCTGAAAATGTCTTCAACAAAATGTTAAAGTCAATTCCTCTTCTGATTGAGGTTTGAGTATAGAGAATGGCTAAACTTGTAAAAATAAAGACAAGGTCTGAAATGCTTAATAAAAAAGGGGGGCCTTATTTTTTGTTATTTCTCAGCTGAATGCATGATTGAAAAAAAAGCTGTGATTTGTTCATCAAAAGAGAGGTGGAGACAGAGAGTGAGAGTCACGTGCAGCAGTACGCTTTGACATTTGCGGTTTCATAACTGCAGTGTAACTGCTGCCTAAGCATTGTTGGTAACAAATGAAGTGATGTAATTAAACTCATGAGGTAAATTTATGTGCCTCCTGGTCTCTTAGCCATAACAATATGAATAAAATTAAATTATAAGTCTAAAGAGTGCCTCAATTTGGAGAGTGTGATGGTAGCCTAGGCCAAAAACTGCTGTCTTTAAAGCATAAAATTGGAATGGAAGTGGTTTGGGTGTTACATTGACTGTGCCAGCAAAGCCAGCAAAGTCGCTTGACGAAGCGTTTCAACCTCTATATGAACCAGAAAAAACCCCGCTCATACGATAATCATAATCAAGGCAACAAAACAATACAGACCACAGAGGAAATCCTGACTCTGACAGTTTCTTGATGAGTTGTTGATGCTTCACCAAAAGGCACATCAGCCAAAAACAAAACAGTTGTATGTCAGGCACTTGAGCACCAAATGTTCCTGTGAACCAACACAGTGGCTGAAAGTCTGTGGTTGCGCTGAGCGGATCCACAACATGACCTTGTGCAAGTTTTCCTACATTATACATCATCTACTGCACGACAGTTTCCCCCCGATGGTGTACAGCTCTATTAGGAATGCATCAGCCGATTTCACTGAGGATGTCTTTGTATTCACACAGCTTGTGTCATCTCTGCTGATCAGGCGCATTGTTTCATCAAAATGTGTTCACAGATCCTGGTGCTCAAGTGATTTGTGTGATTATTTTTATGGTGTAATCAGTTTTCCTCAATCTGCCTCATCTCGTTCTACTTCAGTTTCATGCATTTCCCAAAATGCCTTTTGACCACCTCAAGAGAACGTGTGTGTGAAGTTTTTGCATGCAGATGCTGGTTTTATGAGGAGGCGGAGGGAGCAGTAGCAATAATGGTAAGAATGGAAGAGTAATAGGGTCAAAAGTACATTTTCAGAGTGTTTCAGGGTTTTTAGGAGAGCTGTTTCAATTACAAAATCTACTACCTCATTTCTGATCTAGAATATGATAAAATTCAAATCACTGTGGAATTTATTCTCACACAGATAGTTTCCTGTTGATGTCCTACTTTTATCAAAAATATGTCAGCAAATAAACCAAAAAAAGATGATGATTGATCTTATGAGCTCTAACGCTACAGCAGCACATCAAAATGTCACAAAAGGGAGTTCTTTGCAGAAGAAGATGCTTCAGCCTTGACGCAGATTAGTAGAGTGCAGATCTCCTCCAGACATTTGTTGGGACACAATGTCTGTATAAAGTAGACAGTTGTTATTGCTTTGTGCCACAACTGCTTGTAAAGTAGGTGAGAGGGGTTTTCCATGATGGTTTTGATCTTGTCCCTCGTCCAAAGAACGGAGAAGATTCTGCAAATTAGTCTAAGGACGTATGAAACAGCGATGGCTCTTAGCCAATCCAGTGGGTTGCTAGGTTAGATGTATGAGTTACTACTTTGGTCTAATGAATAGTTAGCTTCTCATTTCCCACCACCGGCTTCACAGTTACCAGCACTGGCTAATCATTGGCCAGATCAGTAGCTGGCTTCGGCTGGGATATAGCCTCTGCAAATTCCCAGTAGTCTCAATTTTGTCCCTTATCCTGCACCATAGGTGTGCACCTCTATTAGGAATCCATCGAGGTTTCTTTATATTCACAGCTCATGCCATGCTGATCAGGCACACTGTTTCATATGCAAAGCTGTCAAAATGATGTGTGATCAAGGGGCCCGGCTCATTATTATACATACAGAATAATGAAGAAAAGATTTGATAGAATATGAATAGTACCTACCTCTTCTACTTCCACTTCAGTTACCGACTGTCTGCTTTCTACAAACACACATGCCTGAACCGCTTGAGCTTGAGGCATCCAGAGGCTGGCTTTACGTGGAGGTGGATGGAGCAATAAAAATAGAAATAGTGACAGTAAGAGCACAAGTTTTCCAGTCAAGGAAAAGTGAGACTCACTTGTCTTACTCCAAACAAAACATATCTTGCGGTTTCAAAGCATTCTGGTCTACTGAGGGTCCCACCAGTGGTGAAATGGGTATTTCTGCCTCTTCTTTAACAGTTTTCACCCTGTTGACTGTTGAATGGCAGCACAAAATAGTGAGTCGAGAAAGAAGCCTTTGCTTTTTGATTCTGAGAGCCTGACACAAAATCCTAAGGCCATGCTGTTAAGGGTGAAAATTTCCTTCAAATGTGCGCTATGGAAAATTGTACCGAAATGAGAACCCCTCGGGCTCCACTGACCAAAAAAGGAGGAATAAGCACAAAACTTGATGGTAGAGTCTATATGACTCTCATCATCTGATCCATATTGATGACCTTTAGATTCCACTGACATAAAAACATGGAATAAGCACCGGATTTGAAGGTTGAGTCCGCCAGATAATTGTTAAATTACATGCTTATTCCACTTTTTTTGACAATTGAGTCTGAAATGTTCTCACCTCAATCAACCTTCACTTTTGAGAAGTGTGTAAATCTCCACTCTTGCCTCCTCACCACAGACTGAAAGCCGCAGCAGAGGAGAACAGATCTCACTTCCAGAAGTCGGAGTAATGAGTCTGACCACCCCGAGAGCTCGACATGATGTTTCTAAATAGGCAGCACTGTCTCTCACTGTGTCCACATAATCTGTGCAGGATGGCAGCCCTCATTAATGTTGTATATATAGACTCTACAGTAGGTAACATCCAAGCAACAGCTCCTATCATGGCCATGACCTAATTTGGTCGGTCTGTCTGCGGGTTTTGAATGTTAGGCTTGTTGAGTTTGTTTGGGGATCTTACAGGCTAATCATTTGCCACCCGCTAGCCTGTTTGTGCAGTAGCACATCTCCAGGAGCTGCAGTGTTTGGAAAGGATTTTACTTGTCTTCTGTCCCCCGCATTACATCAGAATGACCTCACAGGTATTCAGACTTGTACAGTTTACTCTCTACATGCCTCAGTGAGTCTGCTAACAATGACCTAACAACTACCTGTAATCATCCTCCGTACATCTTTGAACATCAATTTCAATTTCAATGAGCTTTATTGGCATGAAAGTTGCCAAAGCAATTACATATCAATAGTAATTGATCCTGCATCTGTATCCCTGCATCTGTAAGGATATGGTTATGTGAGCCTACATAAATAAATCCTCCTTGGCTCTTGCACAAACTTTGGCATTACAGACTGGAGAAGAACATTATGTGACCATTTGATGTAACACAAACACAGAACATGCTTAAAACAGCAGGGAAAACCATTGAGACGCTGCCCCCGTCTCCACTTCAGGAAATATTTGGGGAAACAATAAGGAAACTGGCTCTTAAATTCACTTCTGAACCAAACTATGTTCTAAATAAGGAATATGAGGATATTCATCTGGCAGAAGGCACATGCTACCAAAATACAAGATGAATAAGTGTACTTTTTTCTCTATTTCCACTGTCTATTAGGTTACTGAACTGTAAAAAGCAGTTTCTACATTTTTTTTTATTTCTACAAATGCAGTGTATCTCTTAGGGTCAGTAGCAGCACAGGAGTTGTTTGATCATTCACCACCGCACATTTGTTTCCAACAGCGAGTTTAAGAGATACTTTGACACCAGGGAGGACAACAAATTTACAGCCTGCAGTCAATGTGTTACATGGCTCTGCATTAAGCCTCATCACACAACACCCTTGTTATGACACCTCACAATGTTTTCATGGATTTACAGCCCGGGCAGAAGAGGATGCCACTGTGCTTTTACTCAGCTCACTGGCAATTTGTCTTACAGGCAAACATGACGGGAACATGAGCATGTGGCAGATATGAAGGTGGCATTGCCTCAGGTCTTGACAGGATATAAAAAAAGAGGGGGGAAAAAGAGGGGGCGATGAACTGGTCGATATGTTTACCACTGCAACTGTCACAATGTGGGAGGAAAGTCCAGCATGTGACTCATCTATGAGGATGCGAGCGCAGCTTCAATGACTCCAAGCCTCTTCTACACGGCATCAAAGCATGTGCGTTTTGTATTGAAATGCAATTCAGAAAACATTCACATTTTCTATTCAGGGGTCACAATTTTTGGCTGTGAGTGGGAGAGAGTGACAAACTGCGCCGTGGTTGTGTAACATACGAGATGTACCTGTATTGTGCGCGTGAGTGTATGGGGGCTCGGCTTTATTATGTGTCGGTCCATGTGTGGGATGTGCTTGGCATGAGATAGGTGCTGTTTCATACACTCTTTCATAAGGTGTTTGGCAGGGTCACATGAAGCCGAAGACACGGCGGTGAAGTTCAGTCCTCACTCTTCAGTGGTTAGATCTACCTACTGTGAGGCAGCAGCCCTTCAGGGAGGCTTTGTTGATCAGCTATCCGCATCCCACACTGTTTCTGCACTATTTGCAGCTCTGCTCCTCGTTTAGCTAAATAGCAGCCTTGCCCAAAGTTGACTAATACCGCTTTCCTACTACAGGAACTGGAAGCCTTTTGAGGAACCTGGAACATTTAAGCTCAGCTGAACTAGTCCCTCTTTTTGCTCTGAGCATAGAGTTCCTGGCTAGTTCTCCGAGTTCCTAGGACCCATACGGGTGCTGAACATCCCTTGCTGGTTAGACGATGGATGCAAACTGTGCAAGTATCACCCCCACCATTTTTAAAAAAAAAGACCGCAAACATGACTCATTGAAGGATCGTTCTATCCAGAGATCGTTTGGCTGGTAATTGAGAAAGAAACATGTCATTTGCCGACTGCATAAAATCAATGACGCCATGTTACAGTTGAAGTGACAGAAATAAAGCACTGGGTCCTTTTGTACTACAGTTGAGCTCAGTTGACACTAACAAATGTAGGAATGAGCAGGTAGTTATCCCTAAAGAGACGGCTTCCCTCATTTTTGTTTGTATCTGTCATCGGAGTTTCCGCATTCCATTCAGAGTTGGATGCCATAGATGCTTACAGTAAATAACAGGGGAGGAGAGCAGTAAACACAGAGCAGACGGACAACGTGCTGCTCCATCCAGCAGTAAGAAGCCTGTCATGTTCACCTCTGCTCTTTGATTTTCTGCATTTGTTTCATTGATCTTTATTCTATAGGCTGCATTGATTTTAAAGGCAAGCAGACGATCCATCCACTACATCCATCCACATCAAAAAACAATCTTCTATATAATTTAATAAATAATAGTCAGATTTGCCGACTACCCAGCTCACCCCTAGTAAATAACCATAAACAAACTGTGACATTTTCAACATCTTCCAAGTTTGCTGTAGTCAGTTCAATACAGAATGACCAGACACCTCTACCTTATCTGCATTAAGTTCTCTGTTTTCATGGTGTGGTGGAAACGCAAACAAACAAGAGCTTTGTGGACCCGCTTCGTCCCCAGAACCCTCCTCCAAGAGCGAGACTCAGGAGCTTTTTGGTGACAAAGGAGCATAACTAACCAAACAAAGTGATCAAACAGAAGATGAGTCTCAATTTGCTTTTTTATAACACCGCAGATAAGATAAAACACTGCCGTCTGTAACTGTGGGTGGAACTGATAAAGAACTGAGCTTCCGACGTCAACTGTGATTTTTGTTGTCTAAGTAACAAATTAAAAACAAGAAAGCCACAACAACACAAATTATGAAAACTTGACTTCACAACTGTCGCTGTTTGGTCACACTTTATCTGCATAGTCCAACATTCAACTTACTATCAAGCCTGTAGGTTTAGAGCTTCAAACTTAGTTTAATTGCTGATATTCACCAACCAGACTGGGACAGACACACAGGGATGCAGATTTCCACAAAAGATCTCCACGTTATGATCTTTAGCACATCTAACTCTGTGTTTCACTCTCAGTTTCTGTGGTAACACACCCACTCCCACTCATTCAACTGAAGTCTGAAAACCTGTGGAGTTGCTCTGCATGGGGGTCTTGTTCCAATAATGCCAAACCCACTGAGCGTCAAAATTAGGGCAAATGCATAACCTGAAATAATCCAGCTTTTGCCAAATCCATACAATAATTCCAGAGGTGCTGAAGCAGCGAATAGAAAGCAGGAAGTGTCTTGATCTACAGAGTATGAGAATGTTTTTGCTAGGGAATAAAGTGCCAACTTTGTCGCGATAATAAATCTCACTTTTGCTCCCTCACAGGCAGTGACATTCACACCTTTCTGCCTTCCAGAGATTTGGGATAAACAAAATAACAAAGAGGAAAAGCAGACACAGCAATCGCGCCTGTCAACACGTCCAAGCTACCATGACAAGTCAGACACGCAGGTTCCTCTCTGGACACCTCCGAATGAAAAACTCTAACATTTGCAAAAAGTGTTCTTATCTGTAACCAAATGGAGCGGTGGAGCCATGTAACTGAAGTTGTTTCTTCACAGCCTTTTATGTGAAATGGAGGTGGGATTGTAAAGTGTTGAACAAATATGAAACAATTAGAGACAGATTTCTGTGTCCCATTAGAAGTCAGGATTAGGACCTGGACCAGAACGGCTGCCTTTTCCACAGATGTGAGTGTCAGAGAGTTCATTTCAAGCTTTTCTTATTGTGCCCTTGCTCTTAGTCCTAATAAGGGCCTGGATTCAGGGATGGGAGCTGCTGTTTGACAAACAAACAGTGTTATCAACATTGCATGATAAACGTATCTAATTAAGTCCGAGGGGGGCTTGGTCTGCTGAGGGAAATAACTAAACTCAATGTCTAAAGGGAGACAAAAAAAAAAAATCCCCCTCCCTCTATCTTAGATCAAAACTGTCTCTGGGCACTGGTTCTCCCCGACCAACTGTAGTTTTACAGCTACAAACAGAAGCCCTCCTGAAAGCGTCGAAGACTATTTGGCAAAGAGTAACAGAAAACTTCAAAGAGCCATCATCCCTTTTTTCCCCTACATAACTGGAGACTTCGGATAATAAAAGTGGAATCAACTCATGGCAATGAGGCTGATTGAAGCTGCGTGCACTGTGCACCTTGTGATCAGGGAAAGGGGTGAGAGGAAATGATGAGAAAGAGAGAGAGAAAGAGAGAGAGAGAGAGAGAGGGACGGAGATATCAAGAGAGAGACACACAGAGAGAGCTGTGATAAGGATATGATTCATTTGGCTTCCTCTCAATATAGCCACAGGCAAGGACATGCCCACTTGCCTCCAGGCCCTTTGCTGATCACGCATAGAAACCAGTCAACAGCATTCAACATCATTAAATAATGTGTGTGTGTGTGCGCGTGTGTGTGAGGGACTACCAAAAAGCCCTTCATATAATAAGCTCTGTAATATTTAATGTTTATAAGATGGACAGACTCCAGATTCTCCTGCTGAATTATGAAAGCACCTTGGCGATCCCCGCTGCGCGCCTCCTCAGCCTCGCGTGACGATCGCCCACCCCTCCGTGTTATGCTCTTATGGATGCTGGCGAGCGAGTGTTTATGTCCACTAATCCCCCTCAGCTCCTCTACGCTATTCTGCCACTCTGTCATCAGCCTGGAGTTTATCAAACACTCGGGGGGGAAGGAGAGCCGTGTCAGGCTGCGGAGTTATGTCGAGTAACAACAGGAGAGCATAGTGGACCCCATATATAGCCCTGGATCTTTTAACCCTTATGTAGCCAGGTAGGTTGGCACAGAGCATTATGTTATTGACGAGAGTGGCAATCCACGAGATTACCACTTTGATAGTTTAAAACGTTAAAGTGGTAATCTGCAAGAGTGCTATCATGATTTTGGTGACATCTTTGGTGGTAAGTGTTCATTGCTGGTTGTTCAGACGGCATTTTCTCAGGCTTTGGTAGGTTTCAACATTTTGCATTTTGGAGTCAAGATGAAGCCACATAAAATACAAACAAAGGAAAAATATTGCAAATGACGGTTAAGCATTAAAAGAAAAAAAGTGTTGCAGAGAAAGGAAGGATATCTTACGTGCAAACTATATCGAATATTTTTTTCAGTACTTCACTTTTATTTATTTAAGATTCAGTTACTTAATTTTCTTCATTTTATTCATTTATTTTTCTTTCTTTTTAAAATACCGCAATTCTTTTTCCTTTTGTTTGCAGTTCTGTGTGGCCTCATTTTGATTCCATACAGCTGGCTTTAGTTCGGATAAAAGCCAAGTTGGGGTCAGTGTCAAAATATCAGGGCTGTGTCAAGCTCCACAGTATGTTCACTGGCCGACCCTACTGCAATAATAAAGACATTCGGTGTGGAACGCCGCTTGCTATATTTCTATGTCTCTGCCCTTATAAATTATTCTTTCCACAACGCAGTTGCTTCCGAAAACTTACAACACATCACTTCTTGAGCAGCAGGAGGATTTTTCCCAGGAAACACAGACCCCCCTCGTAGGCTTTTAGCAGTCATGTTAAATCTTTGATGCACTGGGTGTAGGCTGCATGGTGTCAATCAGCAACAGAAAGCAGCAAAGTGGACCTTTATTTCTAGGATTTATCACTTTTAATGGTGGTTGCTGAGTGAGGGGGAAGTGTTACTCACTAATTTGCTTCACCCAGATTTTCCCAAGTGGAAACCTTAACTTCCAGGCTGCTGCAAAGTCAGATCAGTGGGAAGAAAGTCGTGCAACTTGCAAGCAGTGTGTGTGCGTGTGTGTATGTGCATAAATGCTGAGGTATGACAGCAAGTCCCGCATCCAACTGGCGGAGTGTGGGGAACTCAGAGGTGAGCATCATTAAAGTGAAGCATCTTGGCTCCAGAAAAATCCACTGCTGAAAACACGAAGGCATTCCCCATAATGCATCTCTGTCAATAAAAAGTGGATATGCCCATTCTGCATCAAAAGCATAAAATAACTTTACCATGATTCATCTCACATTCACTTGGCTCCCACAGCCCCGGTACTTTTTCATACTTCTCTCTTGCTCATCTCTATCTTATCTCCCTTCATTTCCCGCTCTCAGCATCTGTGTCGCCCTTGATCTAAATGAGCTCAATTTCTTACTAACACTTGGCAGAGGGAACAAAACGACTTATCTGCAGTTCCCGTCTTCGCAGATATACACACATTATACTCTCACTATCTCTTGCTCCCACTCAAACTCGTGCACACATCAGAATGACATGCACATTAAAACACACAGACAAATAAACACACACACGCTCCCAGCAGAATCAGATGCTTTGATGCTTTGAGCCATCGTGAAGTTAACCTTGCCTGCAGTGCTCTGTGATGCACCCACAATAATAATAGTTTTGCCAGGAGTGGCTCATTTGCACCCACTTTTTTTTTTTTTTTGGTCACAC
>OMLF01056144.1:0-13380 GCA_900302615.1 Holocentrus rufus | reverse complement strand
ATATGTATAGATGTTACACAATGCCCTTTTTATAAATTAAATAAAATGATAATAATAATAATAATTTATTATTATAGAGTGTGTATTTTTCCGGTTGTATTAACTCCATTTCCCCAACATTTATATTTCAATAGCCTATAAAATGTAATGCTGCTAGTATAAAGATGGAAATTTACTTCAATCAATCAATCAATCAATCAGTCCATTCTCCATGTATATAGTCTATAATACTGGGTTCCCTGGGTTGTGTTTTGGTGAAAGTGCATGTCAGGGTTTTGCCCCAGTGATGGTGTTTTTCTTGCTTTTTTTTTGTTTGATATTTTGCTGACTCATCATAAACTTGACTGCACCTACATGGCAGGAGAGGCAGAGCAGGTAGATGTGTCAGGAGCAGGTGTGTCAGTAGTGATCAAGAGGTCCAATGTGGAGGATCATGCACATAAGATATAACATTTCACATTCATTCCATCCAACTTTTTCACAAGATGTCGTGGTGTGAAACATAAAGCTGTCAGTTTGTGCCCTGATGCTCAGAGTGTGGACTGGCGAGGCAGCTGCTTCCTCTATAGATGTCAGATGACTGGCTGCCGGGGGCCCCTCCCCCCTCCTCTTGTTGCCACACTGTCCCCGTGGTTCGCCGCCAGCTCTGTTTGGCTCTTCGCCTAAGACCATTGAACCGTTTCCTACAGTGGGCAATGGTTCTCCCAGGACCGGAGCAACACGGCAAACACATGTGTTCACTCCTCCCAAGCTAATTTAATTTTAGGTGTCATTTATTCACTGGTGGCGATTCTGCACTCGCCACACAAGGACACCAGTTTTCCCTATGGAGAGGCTTTTTGTAGACGATCCACTCCATTACCAAATATTCAGAGCAGCGTGGTGCAGAGTGTGCTGCTTTTAAAAGGGGGACAGGTTGTTTGATTGGTTGTGACTGAAGCCAGACTGCACCACATCCACTGTCTTAATCCCACCCAGTTTCCAACTGTGCTGCGGTGGCACCAAGCACCTCTGGCCATGAAAACACCAAAAGTCAGTTTCCATACCTTACATGCCTGCACTGTGCACCAGAGATGCACCAAAACATTGCAGTCAGGCCCAATGTGCACCGAACAATTAATAATCTAACCAAATTTCTTACTAATTCCTAAAGATCAAGTTTAGATTATTCTGTGGTCTGACAGGGATTGGCGATTGTGCTTCCATTTTGGGCCCAAAGAATCCAAATGGTAACGGCTTTATGATCTAAAGCCGTTCTTTCGGTGCCTGAATATTACATTTGCAACTTGAGTTTAAAATCTGCAAAATGTATTTTCAAGATGACATGGAAATCGTAGTGAATATGTTTTATTTTTTTATTTGTCTGTCTCGTGTGGGATCTTTTACTTTGGAAGAGCCGCCGCAAAAGAGCTGCCAAGCCATCATCACTCAAAACAGCGTTCCGTCTGTTGACACAAACTGCGGCGGCTCAGTAGAAATATGGAGTGATTTTAAGATGTGATAGCTTTGTCCTTCCAGCGCCCACACCTATTTCAGACTTCCCGGCACCGGAGTCTAGTTGTTCTTCAGATTGGGAGTGTACACTGTATGATTGTGCAAAAGTGATAGATCAAATTCTCGGTAGACATCGCTGAGAGGGAGCTCGGGCGTACCAGGCGGCTCTCTGGGAAAATGGGCCCCTTTTCTGTAAGACACCTGTTAGCTGAAGATAATGTTGAGCTTCACTTGGAATTTAAGAATGTGGAGGTCAGCTGGTGGAGCGATCACACGGCTACCTCGACGGTTTTTCATGTTTTGTCTGAGCAAACAGCCTTCAAATCCTCTGTGTGAGTGTGTGTGTGTCTGTACGAAGGTGTATAACCTTGCCTGCAGTAATGACTGGCTCTTTGACTTCTTAAAGGCAACAAAAGACATCACAGCGCACGAGGCGCCACAGAGACAAAGCATACACTCCCAAACACACGAAGGGATCCAAGCTCACCACCTACACACTCATGCATGCAAAGCAACACCAGCATGAACGCGCACACAAATACAGTGAATAGCTGAATATTAACATGGTTTGCTGCCTGGAGGCTTTTTTTGGCCTATGTTTCCCTGTTTATGTAAAATAACTGCTGCGACAACAAATAAATAAATAAGACAACAAAACAGAGACATGCTCTACATTCTCTTGTGTCCCCTGAAGTCTCTGGATGGATCCAGATGAACTAAATGAAAGATGAGCTGGTCATCGTAAGTCAAGCAAACACCAGCATGAACCAAAATCAATAATGTTTTCAGAAATATGCTATGTATTTTCCCCTAAGAGCACCCTGTCTACATATAACTCAGTTTGATGCTGTTTACTGTGATGTATTCTGTGAATATATATGTCAGCCTACAGTGGTGAGTTAACTCTATTCAATAAATAAACATTATGATAAAGTTTAGGTGCTTTACTCTCCAATAGAGATAAATGTCGGATGAAAGAACGAGAAAAAGTATGAGGTGGAAGACAAGGTGGGTATTTGTGAATATGAACTATACAAGTTGAGCAAATTTCCCTCTCCGCTCATAGCATTGTGCAGCGCTCTGCTGAGCAACCCAATTCCCTCTCCTTCACTCTGCTCCCCGCTCGCTCAATCTGCACTCCAAATTTCCTCTGTCCTCTCCCATTTTAAGGTCAGCATCGTCCACATGAATCAACGAAAATTATTATCTTACCCCGTAATTTAGTAACCTCGCGCAGCCGGCTGATCTTGTGAGTTCATTTTCATTTGACTCGCAAAACCAACTGGACACGCTCCAAACGAAGCATTGTCGGAGGCCACAAAACGGCCGGGCCAATCAGCGGCCTTTGAGGAACTACAGGCGTGGCTTCGGTGATGATGTCACCAGAAACTACAGAGCACCGCTTGGAAAATAGAATCAACAGGACATCTAAGTAGATTTTCCCTACAAAAACTGCAAGAATTGTGCAGCAACATGCTAACAAGCTAGCCATACGATGACCAATATGCTTGCTCACTTTCACCATCACACTTGCAGCTGTTTGTTTAACTTTGGCGTTCTCATACACTGGTTTTGTACACAGAATGATAAACTATATAACACAGGCTCAGTGTGCCTAGAGGTGGACTGACACGAGTCATGTCTCTGCCTGCAGGAAGCAGAGGCAGTGATGTTGTGAGTGAAATGGAGCAGGTCTGAGCACCACTGTTTAAAACTTTTATATATGCACTTCATGCTCAGGTTAATATATAACCGCTTTGTTCCCCGCTCTGCTCCCATTACACACTACTGCCTGCTCTGATTCCATATAAATATGGTATTTGTTTTAATATCAAAATGGACTTTGTTCTGTAGCAGTGTTTAGGGCTCTGATCCAGAAAATATAGCCTAAGTCCAAATCATCCTGTGGTGCTCTTGCAGCCACTTTTTCCAACCCAGATTTTATATTTCAGTGCCAGCACAGTGTTTGGATGAGAGATTTTAGTGAACAATACTACTGTGCTAAAAATAGCAGTATCATGTATAGATATATGGTAGATGTGTAGCAGGTTCACCTCTCTGTACCATGAATCCTGAAGTGTATCCTAAAGTTTTAGCACTTTGGAGAAGATGCAAGGCTGGTTTGTGCCATTTATGAATCATACACAATGTGCTTCAGCATTAGCATGCACTATAGAAAACAAAACAAAAAAACATGAGACACAGCTCCAATTATCCTCACAATATGATAGGTTGATGAAAAAGGGGTATTCATCAAAATGTTTCTGTTATCTATATACAAATGGCATTCTCCTTCACTCAGAATAACAACTTTAAGAACCAACTGTTAATGAAGTTAGCTTCCATATGGCCGTGAAATGATTTTTGTATGTCTGACTTTTGAAGTGTATGTGTGTGTGTTTGTCTGAGAGTGTGTCCCCCACTGTGTTTGTATTAGCCCTCAGGCTTAGGCCATATTCTGTCATCTAGTTTTAATGTTTAATAACACAAGGCTAGTTCACAGGGCTGCATACTAATGACTTAGACACACACACACGCATACACACATACACACAGGCATACAAGAAAAGACCTATTAGTCGGCCTGTGGAAGCTAACAACATTTTAGAGCCAGTAATAACAATGGTCATTATAGAGAGAAATGACATTTACACACACACACACACACAGACTATATATAATTCCCATGGTCCAGTGAGGATACATGGGCTATAATGGTCAACTGACAGACAGTGATTAATTGATACATCAACTCTGTGTGTGCGTGCATGTGCGTGTGTGTGTGTACGTGCATGTGTGTTAAGGTCACTACATGGTCTTTTAATTGAATTCTTGTATTTCTGTCTTGAAGGATAATGGAGAGAGCAACAGAGCGGAGAGAAACACTGTTCCACCCCTCTGTCTTTTTCACTGTCCCTATGCCTTCATGTCACTCTTTCTCTGTCTTTATTGGTCTGCCTTTATCTCTCATTCATTTTCTTTATTTTTTTTCCTCATGGGGGATTATGTGCTACCTGGCCTACATGTATTTTTTAAACTTTGTGTCTAGGCGCATGCATGTGTGTGCACCTGTGCCAAGGACTCCATGAAGAATGGCTATATACAGAGGAATAAAGGCCCCTGAAGTATTGCAACTTCAATCAAGGGATTGCTGCTGCTTGAATGTTCCTCTAGTCTGTGTAAGTTTCTGTCAGTTTAATTTAAGGTCTATGGAAATACAATGAGTTTTTGACAATAAGCTCTCTGATCAACGTATCTTAACTTGAGCCAAGAATATTGGAAGCTGCATCACCTCTTTTTGTATTTTGAGTATGCATTTGGTGCGTTGCCATGCATTTGAAATAAGGATCAGTCATCATCAGCTAAATATCACAATCAGAACCACTTGAATCGCCATGTAAAAAAAACATGTAAATATGCAGGAAATTGTCTTAGTCACACTGGTGCAGAGACATAGACTCCATAGCTCCGAGCCTTATGATGCATAAACATAGTTTCTTGGGTTAAGTGGTGTACGGTATAAACACTTCTTTATATATTATAAATAATAGCGTGAAATAAATATACTATATATTTTACTCACATTTTTTTCTTTGTATAGGTATCAGTAAACATAGGATGGAAACTGGCAGTAGCAGTGTTACTTGGTGCCTTCGCGTGCTGGTGATAAGGTCTGATGTCTAAACAGCTCTGCATTTATGTGCTCTTTTGTGGGAAAATGAAACCTTGACGATCATTGACAGGACAATGTGGATTTGTGGCCTCTTGTTCTTAAAAAGCACACACTAGTAGTTTTTAACAAGAATGAGAAAGCGCGCACATACATCAGGTATGCAGATCTTAGGTGCATACAGGTATATTCTGATTTTCTCTGATGACCTCATTGCACCGTGACTTGGAAACTAAGGTAGCACAATTTTGCCCAACTTCATCATTTGATTTGAATGCTGTTTACGTTGGTTTTACAGTTCAGAATTATGCTGCCTCTGCATGTGAATGGAGGAGCAACATATGGAGGGTGCTGCAACAGCATTAGCATCAATCAGAATGAACCATTTAAATACTAAATAACAGGCATTTTGTTGTGCTGCACTAAGCTGATTAAAGATCTTTTTGTCAAAAACTCTCCATAATAACTCAAAGAAAGGCTTTTAGAAGAAATCTGTAACAAGGCGAAGTTTGTTTCTTTACCATCATTCATGGAGGGAGTTGGAAAAAGGCCTGAGAGCCACTAAATATAAACTGCACTGCCAGAAACTGAATGTTAGTAATAAGTAAGGCTGCTGTGTCAAGGTTCTTTGTATATCACAATATGTGTTTCTTATTCATACACTGCAGCAGTGACTGTAATGAGTTGGTGGGCAGTGGATGAGGTGTGATCAGTGACAAATGGGTTCATAAAGACTGTGTAGACACTGGCTCATTGAAAAAGGTGACAGAGTTGTCTGTGGATTGTCTGCAGTTTAAATTCAGTCGTCTGTTCTGTGCAGACAACTTTCATGTTTCATGTTTTTTGTCGCAGTGCGGTAACTTGATCAAACATCAAAAACGTTTCCATATTATTTTGGGTTTAGGATGAACTTTTAGGTCAAAATAGTTCTGCAACTTCTGCTTGTTCACTATTATTGATTTGAAGAGTTTAAAAGATTGAAAGTCAGGGGTTAATAAACCCCACTGCTTGAATCTGAATGCTAATCACCAATTATAGCCATGCTTGCTATGTCAAAAAGTCTTTGTATTTCATTGTATTATTTACATGCAGCACTGACTCCAATGAAAGGTATACATGCTTTCAAATCCAATGTATGATTTATGCAGTCAAATAAAACTGAGATTCATCTTGATAAAGTTGCAGCTCATTTTGTGAGGTGTAAAATAATAATCAACGGAAACACAAACAAGAACTCACACCCAGGAGCAGAGAAGAACATGTGTAGGTGGTGCAAGCTAGCTGGCCTGGGAGCGTGGGCGGCGGCAAGGGACAGGGTGTATGTGTGTGTGCGCGTGCATGTGTGTGTGGGAGTGTATACAATGTTTTTTCGTTCTGCGTATGCGTCTCAATTGTCTCTGTCTGCCTGACAGTGTCTGTCAGGGTGAATGCATGGTGATTACTTTATTATTAGGGAAAGCAAAATCACCCATCAGTAAAGATTCCTATCTCTTATTTGTTTTTGTTGCTGTTGTTTTCTTGAAGACATGATTGCAAAAATACTAATTTAATCAAGTTTGAGTGCATATTCGTCCTTTAAACAACTTTGCGCTGCAGTTCCTGGTCTCATTTGTATGACTGTAGCTTTTGGGAAATCGTATTTGGTCCATGCAAACGGGCAATAGCTGCTTGGAAAATTAATCACATGCTCGAAGTTACATTTTTCATTTTATCTAACCAGTTCCCTGTGAGGTCAAATGGTTTATAGAAGCTGATGTGTTTTCCTGCAGAAGGTAGTCCCGCAGAGGGCTGGGAGCCACTTTCACAGATTTGCGGGGCTTACCTGAAATCTCGTCGGTTATCCCAGTCTCAGGTCGTTCGTTGGCTGTGTGTTATTATCAACTACCCCTGATCTGCGAGCGCTAAGCCGTAAGGAGGATAAGGACAGACTTTGGCTTACAGTGTTTCAGAAAAGTCTACCTCAGTTTACCTCAGTTATTAAATTATAGGTGACAGTCAGTGGTCAAATTAACCCCTTAAAATCCAATCCTCCCTTAAATATCCACTTAAATATAGCTTCAGAGTTAGAAAAGGACTTTTTTCCCATATTGCACAACAATGTCTCAAACATATTCTGTATCTGCTGGTTGCAACACTTCACTGAAGCTACATTACATTTATATTGAGAAAAATATCCTGTTTTAAATGTGGGTTTGAACAAAGCTTGGCCTCGCAGCAATGACGAACCCACCCACGGAAGTGGTGGAGGTGAAGAGGGTAATATGTGTACAGCACTGGGATTAACACACTAACTCTCTCGTGTGTTTGAATGTTTGAAGTTATGTGATAAGGATTAGTTATTTTCCAAAACTCGTCACTTGTATTTTTCTGTTCAAACTGGTATTTATTCTGTTTCAGTAAAAAAAAAATAGCAGATTAAAAAAAGCCACTCAGTAGAGCGCAGATCTCAGCCAAGGAGGCAAATCAGGTAAATGATTTGTCCTTGTTGCAACTTTTGGGTTGTTGGCATGAAGTCAACCCTTCCTAGGGTTTATGGCCAATGTTTATAACAAGCTTTATGTCAATCTGTTGAGAAGTTTTTTAGATATCTTTGTCACAGACACGGCCACAGCCCTGCCCCTGTTTGGCTGACTGGCCTGAAAAATGTATCAACCCTTCTTTGGGTCACGACCAATCTTTCTACAAAGTTTCATGTAAATCCGTTCAGAACTTTTGGATATATCTTTGTCACAGACAAACAGACACACAGACAGACAAAATGACAGATAAGACGATTACATTACCTCCTTGGCGGAGGTAATGTGTGATGCTGCAGTAGCGGCTGGCACGTGGTGGAAACAGCATGAACTCCAGAACTTGGAAATATTCACATCACTTTGAACCAGGGTGGACCGGCCATCTGGAGTAGCAGCGGTTTTCCCTGATGGGCTGGCAGTGAGTCCAGCACCACTGATTTTTTTTTTTTTTTTTTTTAAAGTCCCATGCTGCTTGCTCCTCCTGGGCCGGCTCCATACATGTATGTGTGACAGGGGATTATATGAGTTCATCACATCTCTTGAGTCCATCTCTGGCCCCCTGCCAGCTTCACTTGGACACATTCGAGCTTTCATATGGTGATCTGACATACAGACTGATTGTCCTGTGGATAAATCTGCAATGGAGTCGACCTAAGAAACTGGTAGTATGCTGCATTCAAGGTGCTGATGGAAAAATCTGAATCTCAAGGTTGAGTTAGTATGCATAAAGACTTATGACTGAGAGAGTCAGGATTTTCTATGCATCTCATGTTGTCGAGATGTAATGTTAGTGGGCGGAGAGCATGGAAACCTTGTCAATAACTGATGGTGATAGTAATGTTTTATAGGCTTTGAGACTTGGTTTTGAATTAAAATATATTACCTCATACATAAAATACTACATAAAACAGGCTGGCATATTTTATTTGAATCTTTAACTTGATTAATGACTATTCTGCCCTCCGTTCCACTCGTGATGTGTTGGAGAATGTGCGTCGCAAGGGTCATTTATGTTTCAGATTTATTTATTTTTTTATTTTTTATTTTTTTCCTGAACACTACACATTATATTTTATAGTAATATGAACTTTAATAGTCCTTTTCTTACCTTGAATTCTTACCTTATGACCCTTAGTCTCTCTCTCTCTCATACCTACTCACAATACCAATTGAATGGCTTTTATAAAAACTCTCTCTCTCTTTCTAAGCCCTTAATCACAATCTTTATCCAAATCCATCATACCAAAAAATAGTACCAAAACAAGAATATACAATATACACCAAGAGCCACATTAACCAAGATGTTATGATGCAGTCCATATACTAATTATTATTTTCTTAATATAATTTTTTATTTAATAATTAATTATCCATTCAGCCCCCCTCTTGTTCAGAGAAGTTGTCCATCCTGTGCGAGTTTCATGCAGCACTGCCTGGTGGATCACATGTGAGCACTGCCACCAGAGGGCTCATGCAGACGGTGCAGACACTGTCTCATTCAAACGGTGACAATTTCATCGATGAATTGTGTCAGTCGTTTAAATTCTGTGATCCGTTCAGAACTTTTCTGTTGATCTGTGCAACTTCTAAACTGTCAGGAAATTCAACAAGAATGTCATATTTAGTTTAGATGATTTTAGGAGAAAAAACAGGCATACTGTACAAATGAAATTGCATTCAAAGGATGCACAGACTAAGATTAAGTGCTTCTCTCAGCATTCATGTGGGAAATATTCCTCCTGAGGGAATTTGACTTCAAGAAAAATGACAAATGATGTAATTCACAGAACAGAGGACAGCCATCCTGTTCATGTCATGTTCAAATACTATTCTCAAATCAAAACGACTTTTCATATATATTTCACTGCAAGAGGGGACAGACTTTTGGGAGGTACATGAATTCATTTAGTCATGTCCCATTTGCCACATTCATACCTTGCAGCTTTTTCCATGCTTAGCATATCCCAAAATATAGTTTAGGGTGTTGTGGACAAAATCCACTATTGTGAACAGTGACTGACAGTCTTGGATGGAGTGAAACGGGGTCACAGGCACTGCTGATTAAATGGATCTGCACCGAGTCTGAGCCTCCAATAAACTTCTTGCAGTGTCAAAAATTTGGAAGCGTGCTCATGCAATGTGACGGATGCTCCAAGGTGCTACGACAGTGTAGTGTCAGGAGGGCTTCAATTTACACAGGACTCTCCCTCAATCATATCCCACTTCCTGACGTATAATAGACACAAAAGACAAAGAAAATGAATGAAACAGCTCCGTGTGTACGGGACTTGTCACGTGTAGCCTGCAGTGTCCTGAGCTCAGCAGAAAACACGGCTGTCAATCAACGTCAGATCTTAACAATTTCCTCCAATGTAGAGAGATAGAAACTGACACATCATTTCAGCTGCATCTCATTTAGAACGGGTGACATTTGACATTGACTCGCTGATTTTTTTTCTTTTCTTTTTGCTCTCTTTAAAATGATTATTGATATTTATGCTTCATCATCGCATATGAAGAAAGTCATAGCGGTGGGTGTGTGGAGAACAATGACAGGGAGAACAATGACAGGGAAAGCAAGCCGATGAAAAGACAGAGAGTGAGATGCAAGATGGTCATTCTTCAACAAACACTCGGCTTATCTAATCGACCGAGATAGAAGGGAGAGAGACGGTCGGAGAACACGCCGCAAAGCACTTGTAGCCCGAAGCGGGGATGGACTTCTTTGATCTGTCATATCCTTTTTAGCTGCTAAAGCATGGTATATTCTGTTAGCTACCGAACAAGTATGAGATCGTTGACTTCTACAGCACCTTTCGACCCATCCTCTGTCCCCCCGAGGTGAAAGAACCAGATCCTGCCGAAATGAGAGTCCTCTGCATGGATTAAAAAGGGAACACCACAAAAAACACTGAAGACAATGATGGAGTGCAACAAAATAGTCATAAATAATAATTTATTTAGAGCCTTGAGTAGTTTTTATAGTGTATTTTTAGTAGTCCTTTTATTTGAGTTTTATTCTGAGACATAAAAATAGTGCATAAAATGAGACCTGAGTCATTATCAAGACTTTTGAGTCTGAGTCATTAAACCGTCATTCTCAATTTCTCATAACTGACAGGAGGTTGTGGCCTAAAAGTGCCTGATCAAACTGCATGCAAAACACGAAACTAGCAATCAGTTGTATTTTGTCCCAACTGGGGATGCAGAACATTTTAATAATTTCAGTTTCCGAGTATCTAAGGCACTTGAGCACGTTTTCAGCTCGCTAGACTTTCATGTTTGCAATTGTAAAGTGCTGTTACTCCAACTTGAGTCAAATTTACTTTGATTAGCAGCCATCAGATAACATGGCATTCATAGTGCACAAAAGCTTCATGGCAGCAGCATGACAGAGACGGCACAGCTACATGAATGCCAATTCAATCTTTACCCGTTTCTATGCAATGTTCATGTTAATTCATGTCACTTGCGATATAAAAGTATGTATAATTATTGTGTAGACATTCCAAAGTACAAGTGCCCCAGGCAACGAGGACTCTGCGTGTGTGTATTGTATTTTGATGTGTCTTGTAGATGCATGCTGCATTTACACTTGAGTTGCTTCAATAAATGGGCATATATAATCTCACTCCAGGAACATAAAAACACACTAACACAAACTGAAAAATATATTAATGCATAAAACATATAAGAAGGCAGGCAAAAACATGCACAGACATACAAATAGAAACCCGCAAACACACATGGATATGCAAAAAAAAAACATTAACATGCACACAAAAACAGATGCAAACACATAGAGAGGAACAGAGGCATGCAAACACAGATGCATGCAAACAAAGAACACAGTTAAAATAAACCAGTGTCAAGCTGAGCCACAAAACTAATCTGCACATCTCTAAAGCTTTCCTTACAAGAATCGAAAAAGAGACAGAAAAGGTGCAGGAGGAGCATACCCACTGTGAGATGACTCACAGTCTCGGAGTTTGCGTTCTGCGACTTACAGGAGGAAACCGTTGCTCTGTTATCCCACATCAGCGCAGAATACTGACTGTTTCCGTGATCAAATTGAATGACTCACACTAGTAGCATTTCTGTGTGGTGGTGTTGATTTAATCAGGGAAGTGTGTCTCTCCTTGCCCACACAGTTCACTTACTAAACTCCAGCAGGACAGCGGGTGGCTGCCAGACGTTAACTAGATGTTGTCAGACAAAAAACACATACATACGAAATGCGCACAAAAGGTCTGAGGAAGAGAATTCTTAGCTGCTCAAGGGCTGCCACGAATTTGAAACAACATGAGGGTTTCTCGCAGGTTTCAGGCGACGGCGAGGCCGACGCTGCCCCAATGGTGCCCCACATCCTCACTGGGTCAGTGTGCTGTCGTCGTAACTCACTGACCCACAATGCAGAGGACCGGCTGCGCAGCGATGTGACTGCTCGCGTTCCATATGGAGGAACATGCAAGAGACATCTGAGATGCCTCTTAGGGTGACCACTGGTCCCAGTCAAAAATGGTGTGAAACAGTTGTTCATTAATCAAGAACAAGATGGTACACTGCTTAAAGGATATTTCCAGTTTCCATTCGGGTTTTATCCCATGGACTACTCTGCAAATTCACTTTGTTTTACTCCTAGTTACTTCATTGTTGCACACATGGATTGGAGAAGTCTGTAGGTCTGCTGGTGCATTCATGTGCCAGAGGAAAGCTCCGACATTTGGGACTTACAAGTTGGTAAAAATGAACCTATCTCTTGATAGCCAGGCAAAATATCGCTATCTTGATAAATATAAAGAAAAAAAAGTCAAATGCATGACATCTTTTTCATAGCGTCCATGTTTGCTTATCAGTTGCCTTCAGGGTTTTATTCCCTGACAAAACTGCATGCAACTGCAATGCCAGATATTGGAGCTTCACATGACCATACAGCAAAAGTATAGATTGCGTTTGATATTGCACAATCATTGATGCAAATTGTTTAATGATAATACAACAGTTTGGTTGATTATTAGATAGTAATTTATATAATCTAATAACGTTGATAACAATGCTCCTGTTTCAGTCCCCACAGTATCAAAATGACTGGAAGAATAGAGAGGATATTGATATTGTAATTAGTTTCTATATTTATATTAGAACAAGTAACATTTAACATTACCACTGAAATTGATTTATTTTAATTAAGTCGCGGTAGTGATAAACTATCACTTGAAACTTTTATTCAGTACAGTGGCTCTCAAGTAAATTTTCAACATTGTACCCATGTGTGCCTAAATATCAATTTCAGTGAGATAAACGAGGCTGGAGCAGCGTAGTTCATCCACCACAGCAGCAAAGCCCATTTTGGAAGCCGTGCAGATCTGGCTGCTGTCATTTCACAGACAAACACGGGCAGAAAATACAACAGGACGTCCGTAATCGCCCAAGAAAGAATTAAAAAACAGCCAGCCGTGGCAGAAAGCCGGTGTGCTTGTTCAAATAGCGGAGGGAAAAAGTTTCCCAAAGCTGCAAATTCTCCAGATACCCACCTCTGCTGCAGAGGCCAGCTCAGTGAGGTGAGAGAAATGGGAATTCACTGGAAATAATCACTTTTTGCTTCTTTTTTTTTCATTCTTTCAGCTTCGTTATTTTTTATCCTTCCTCCGCTGTCTCCTTTTCCCTATCCCCATCCTTTTTTTCCCTCATCTTCCAGTC
>OMLF01056143.1:23670-41005 GCA_900302615.1 Holocentrus rufus | reverse complement strand
ATTAATTTAACTTTATTAATTAATATTAATTTTCCCTTTAGCAGCCACAGATTTAAAACAATAAAAAGAAACACATTTTGTTGATATTGTACAACAATGCCATATCGATTCTCACAATTCTGTATCTGCTGGTTGCAGCACTTCAACGTTTCTCATATTTGGGAACCTCAGGATCTCTACTAGAATTTAAAATAAAGTTCTGTGGGTTTGAACAAAACTCGGCCACACAGAAACGACAGAGCAGCGGTGGGTGCAGGTCTACCTGAAGAGCAGCAGGATGATGACAGCCAGAGACAGACTGGCCAGGCTGACAGAGTAACCCACAGTGTACATGACTCTGAAGTAGGCCAACACCATCATCTGGCTCTCCTGGAGGGAGAGAAAATACACCAGACTCAGTTTGGATGTTGCTGCACCGGCCTGAGCAGCACAAATCCTCTGTTTCCTGATTTGATTTTCTTCTTCTGTGTATAAATCGTCTGTTTTCAGACGGTAACAATTTACAAAACAAACAATTGACAAAACACCAAAGACTTCAGCCCAAGCAGAGCAGCACAATTATCATTTTCTGCCCCTGGAAGCAGTTTTCACTCTTCAAATTCGTGTGTGTGTGTGTGTGTGTGTGTGTGTGTGTGTGTGTGTGTGTACCTGCTCTGCCTGTTGGTTGTTATCAGCGTTACACTGGGAGTGGTCCCTCCATGTGCGGCTGGTATTGTTGGTGGCCCACTGACCGTCAGCGCCGCACTCCCGCAGCACGAAGCCATGACGCACTGCACACACACACACACACACACACACACACAGTGAAGGCAGAAACACATATTTATTCACACAATACAAACTTGCAGTGGGGCAGAGCATGTATGTGTGTGTGTGTGTGTGTGTGTGTGTGTGTGTGTGTGTGTTGTACCTTGGTTGTACCAGGGCAGGTACCAGGGGCAGGGCACCTTGACTGTAGAGTTTGGTTTTCCATCAGACCAGCAGGCGTACATGTCAAACATGCGACCGCAAACCAGGCCTGAACAGGATGAGAGGGCAGGGCAGCAAGAGACTGTTGAGCTGTTTTGTGCTGTTATTGTAGTCTGTAAGGTGTGTGTGTGTGTGTGTGTGTGTGTGTGTGTGTGTGTGTGTTACCTGTGGGTGTGGGCTCTGCGCTCAAGCGAAGCAGACATTCGTTCCTGTACCGGTTCCATTCCTCCACCGTATCCTTCACAGTCCTCCCTGACACACACTGCACACACACACACACACACACACACACACTGCTGTCAAGCATATGTGCAGCGTTCTTATACAGTTGTGAGTTGAGTCCGTTTGAATTCTCAGTGATAAAACTCCTCAACTATTTATAGCTGTAAACTCCACTCCGCTCTTGTAGATTATTTTCATGTTTACTGATTTCTATAAAAACAAATTTGATATAAAAAGCCGCAACACACTTATAAAAATAGAGTTTTATTGATGGAAACATTCCTCAGAGGCAGATGTGAAACAATTTAACTGTCTGAATAAAGTTAACCAGATAATATGCTATGTTGCATTAACATGTTGATGGTTGCTAATAATAATCAAAATCATGGAAGATATTTATTAACAATTTTTAGAATAATCTAATTTGCCAGTTCTTCTTTGTGAAATATCCTGAATAATGGCAGCAACATTAGTCAAACTATAAATAAAAATATGAATTGCAATTCTCTTTCTTTCTTTCTTTCTTTCTTTCTTTCTTTCTTTCTTTCTTTCTTTCTTTCCATGGCATTTATAATCTTGGAAAGTCAAAAAACTAGTCAAATGTAAAGACAGTTTGTAAAAGCAGATTACCACAGTCCTGTAGAGTAAGGAGAGGATGAGGATGAGGAACGTGACAGAGGCCTTCATCACTCGGAGGTGTGCCAGGGTGGTCGGCCGCAGGTCATCTCAGAGCTGGAGAGGAGGTCATGAGGTCACTGTGAGGTCATCGGGGGGTCATCAGGGGTCAAGTGCAGGGAGAGGCGGGGCAAAACTCCGGGTCAAGACTCAGTCTCTTTTCATTCTGAAGTTTGAGCCTGGAAATATAAAACAACTTTTTACTACCAGTGAAGAAAAATTAACCCCTCTGTCACCTCGATGGATCCAAGCGCAATAAATTAACAATATATTGATACTTGTGGTCTTATAATATGGGAAAGGTGACAGCTGGAGTGAATGATGCAGGACAGAACAGGGAGGCAGGAAATTCATAAAGGACCCAACAGGAAGTTATGAGAGCTTCGTGTTTTGTTGAGTCCACAGATTAAAACGTTCTCCATTTCTGTTGTTCAGTTTTATTTTTGATCAGGAAAAGAACAAGCAGCTGGGATGACTGATTGTTCATCCAAAACCAAAACATATTCACAAGATCTGATAATGGATGAGATTTCCCCAGAATTAGCCAAAAATCATTAAAGAGCTGCTTCAAGTTCTCATTCTATTTTTATTTATTTATTTATTTATTTATTTGTGAGTATGGCAGTCACTATCAATAAACATCCAAGGCCACAAACAAGACTCTTAAGCTGTTGGTCCACCGTTCGTCTCTATGAATAAGGATGTCTTATTAGCCTTATGTTTTCTACTTTTTGAAATGATGGGAGTTCAAATGAGTAAGGTTTCCAAATGGATGTACTGGACATGTGCATCATCAGCAGCTCCTGCTTCTGTTTTTAGAGTTTAAATGTAAAATGTGAAATCTGCTGAAACGGCTAAAGACACTTCTGACTGCTTCAGTCCAGTCCTGCCTCACCCACAGAGTCGCACGACTTCTGTTGAATCTTGTATGGAGAGGTAAGGTTGTTAATTATTAATTCTTACTTTGCGTGTCTGTGTGTGTGTGGGTGTGTATGTGTGTGTGTGTATGCGCAGGCTTCAGCAGGGTGGTGTGTGAGGAGTGAGTTTGTCCTATAATGAGGTCCAGCCTGTGTGTCGTCATGCATCAGTTCTGCTGCAGTTTCCCTCAGCGAGACGCTGAATCCCTGCTGCTCTGTAACCCCGACCTCTGACCTCCGTGTGGACGGAGCAGATGAAACTTCCCTACAGCCAGGGATTAAAAAAAATATAATGTCAATGTGTGTATGTGCAGCATATGCATCCACTGAGTGTGTTTGAGTGTGTGCATGCATGAGGGTGTGTAGTAATGTGTGTATTAAATCCTCTGAGCTAATTTTAGTTGCCTTCAGTCTGACTGTGTGTGGCTGTAATAAACAGGCTCCTTTTGTTATGTAAGAGATTTCTATAAGTGTGGCTTTGTTGAGCTGTTTCACGCAATCCTTTACAATGTAAGAGTTTTATCATCATTATAGAAAATGGAATATCTCCTCTTACATGCATGAAAGTAAAATTCATTGTCTAATATCAGCAAAGTTATTAACTGACTAGAGATCTTTGTTTTACCAAATATTAACATTTTCTATATGATGCCGTCAGTTGTATTATTGCAGTCTCAAACAATGTGTTTTTTTTTCAGGTGTATATACTGTATCACACACTGGATTCACTCTGTCTTTATCTGTAATCCTAAATGATCCAATAAACTCTGTAGAGTTCCTCAAATAAGAACCCGTTCCTTGAAGAACTCCGGTGGGTTGAAGGTCTGTGAAGCAACATCAGGGTTTATGAATCCTTCATGAAGCGATTCTTCAAGCCACATTCTGCCTCTCCCCTGTGGTTGTGAAACTCCCTTTAAAGGTTGCCCAAACCCCTGCTGTGTTTAGTGTTTCATAACAACAGTTTTCATTAAGAGACCAACCAAGGATGCAAGAGACGCAAACAAAACAAAGAACGCCTGAAGTGAACGCGTTCTTTGCAGAAATGTATGAAAAACTATGCAAACAGGACTGGCTGCAATTAACGGAAGTGTAAGAGCATTCTATGTTTTGCATTTGTTTGTTTCTTAGTTACATCATCAGCATATTTTTTTCAGTATTTTGACCTTAGACACTGACAGATTTAGCCACTGATGTTAACAAAGCCCTAGTTTGGAGCTTTAGGTTTAAATGTCCATGGAAAGTATTTAGCTGACGCTCTGATCCAGAGCAACTTTAAATGAGTGAGCGGGTAGGGGCTCAGCGTCTTGCTCAAGGGCACTTCAACAGGACATGTAACTACTGATGTAAAAATAATACCAGTGACCTGCTAGTCTCTCTAATCAGGCCATCCTGCCATGCCTTATGCATAGAAAAGGCTTCCAGGCATTGTTTTTCCCCCGTCTGATACTAAAGACTTCAGTGAGCAGCAGACATTTCTGAATGTGTTTATATGGAAATGAGAGGGGAGTTATACTGAATACACATTAAGCATCTGCCTCTTCCAAAGAAACAAACCATAAATAAATAAATAAATAAATAAATAAATAGAGTAGCAGAGTTTTGAAGATGAGGTTGTTTTTTTAATGGACTCTGCCAGTTGTTTTTCTGTGCACAGAGCATCAATTTTCTGCAAAACAACATCAGTTACAAACAGCAAAATCAAAGACGAAACAGGCCACCTTTGCACTCACAGCTTGCCAGTGAATCTGAATGGAGAACTACATGGGGCTAAACAGTAACTAAACACCTCAACCTCAACAAGAAACAGCCTCTTCAACCTGAACTGAACGATCTTGGCAGGTGGATTTATAAAATCAGAGCGGGGATGCTGCCCGAGTTCTGCGGCTTGACAGATGATGAGATCATCACCTTACTCAAACACTTCAGGCCTTCCTCTCTGTTTGACTTGATGTGTGAGTCAGACTACTGATCGCAGTTTTACAGACAACATGAAAGACGACAGTGTAATCCCGCACTAATCCTACTGTCAATAGTAGTAACCAACCAGGAAGTTAGTGGGCTGGCATCTGACCAGCAAAACCTGCCGCTGCACGGGAAGGAAGAGGAAGGAGCGAGACGAGAGATTCAAAGGCAAGTTTACCAGGGAGGAGAGAGAAAGACTTCCAGGAACAGAGAGAGGACACAAGAGTGTGTGGACGTGTAATTAATTAATCTTAAAGCAAACCTCAAGCCACATCTGCTCTAGTGTTTGCCAAACATCCTTGTTTGTGACATCCGGGCTATAAACCCACAAGGTGCCCAAGTGTTAAACAGACTAGACCATATGATGCTTAAGCAAGAAATTAAACGGCCATACCAGTGATTTTGAATATTTGGCCCATTTAGATACAATTTACCCACATTTTACAAAACAACAAAGCATTTTGCAAATCATGTGGGTGTACAAAATCGCTCGATTTTTAAATCTGAATTTTTCCTTGAAACACCCACCTTATAATGTTCTGCTTCTGTGGCTAACACAGGCATCGTCATTCATAAACCACAGAGTTGATAATTCACTGCAAACTTTTCCCTTGGCACAATTGTCTGGCAGAGAGACCTTTGACAAGAGCAAATCAGCAGCATAACTAAGTTCTCGAACTCGAGATCTGACATTATTTATGCAGAGTTTGTGCAGCTCTTGATATTCGGCTAACTATGTAAAATCACTGCAATGGTCAATGGATTAAAAAAGTCAGAGTAAGGGGTTTGGTTTGCTGCTTATTAGTTGCAAAACCAAGCCTACATTTCATTGTTCATTTTATACTTTGAAGTGCTTGCATTTGATAGCACTATTTATAGCAAATAATTGTTTTGTCCTTTATAGAGTTCCCCGCCCTTTCTGTTTTATGTAATCTGACCTGTGGGGACCAGTTTGTTTTTCCACTGCCTTTTTTTATGTGGATTCCTGATATGACACATCTAATCACTGCTCTCCAGTGTTTTCACTAATACATTTCTGATCCCAACAGTTACAGATCAAAACAAGATGATGTGTGGTGTTTCTCAGTGATCATGAGAGGAAGATGACATTTTTACTGTCGCCTTGATTTATTGGTGTCTAAGCCCTTTCCTATATGTGTACTTTTCTTTCTGTTGAGCACTTTCTGACCTCAAAAAATGCCACATTTTTTTTTTTAATGAATTTGACCCAACTTGACTCAGTTTTTGTAAACTGGTTAAATCTGACTGTGACTGCATGCACAGCAGTTTATCGAGCTTTGAGCATAAGAGGCCGTGTTTAAATTCAAAGGCAGATCCTACCTGTGTGTGTGAACTGTCAAAAAATCTGTCTAATGCACATTTTCTACTGTAAACACACCCAGAGACAGAGAGGCTGCTGAGTTCACGAGTTGTGAGGTAATACATCTTAATGAAAGCTCAGGGTAACATAAACCCGCATGCTGTAATGTTACTTAAAACCTTTTTCTGTGCAAGAGAGCGGATCATTCCTCCTCAGTCTGCCACAGTCATGTTTCTAATTTTTTCTCTTTCTTTTTTTTTATTCTTTCTCTGCACACTCAGCATGACAGATTATTAGTTTTCCCTGCTAAATAAAGGCTGTTTATTATTGTTTTTGTGTGCTCATCATATTCATATTCATTCATATTAAATCTGCCAGGGATGAGTGAGTAAAAGATTATAAACATTAAAATCTAATTAAAACAATTCTCTATAGATTTCTCCATGAAAGGACTCATCGGCAGCTTCTATTTATCAACTCACATTTAACCTTTGACTTTTAATAACCTATAGCTTACTGACAAGATTAGATCTATTATCTCTTCTGGGTCAGTTTTGATGTTTCGCTTATATTCTACATCACTTTGTAAATTTTAGAAAAGTGCCACACAAATATAGCTATTTGTAGTGTTTATTATTGAAGTCATTACTGAGCATGTGTGTCTGTTTTGAAATTCCTGACTTGGGCCAGAAAGAGAAACAACCGGGCAACAGCAGAACTGGTTTTACAGCTCTGGAGTGGACAGACAGGAAAAATATGAGAGCAAATGGAAAGGAAAAGACAGGGAATTGTTTTTCCTGTTTTTAATTTCAGCAAAAAGTGAAAGAGAGGAAAAGAAATAGAGCTACAGAGAGAGATAATACGTATTCTGAATGATCCTGTGATGATATGAGTCACAAAATTCAGTTTTTAAAATAGTTACATAAGCTGTTAAAGTAGAATCATGACTACTTTTTATGCCTCCTGTAATGAAATGTAAGTGGTATGAAACCCACACACTATTATAAAAATGAGGATAGCTCATTAGGTCAATCACATTCAACACTCTGTCAGTAAAATTCCCTTTTCTCCTTCAGGAGATCATGCGTTCGGTCGTGTGTGTCTGTGTGTGTGTCTGTCCACAGCTAATCTCACATACTGCTGGACCTATCAGCCTAATAAGCTATTTTTTTTTCTCCACTGTATCCATGTTCACTTCCATCACGGGTGAAAAAACCCAGGACATGAGCTGCGTTTTCTGGTTCATTAATGTCTTATGTTGGTATTATGTTGAACGTAATGTGTAATGTATGTAATTTTTAATGTATGTTTTTAAATGTGAACCCCAGGAAGACTAGCCATGCTTTAGGGAGCATCTAATGGGGATCCCATTAATTAAACAAACAAACAGATAAAACACACTGCTGCTGAAGAAAGTCAACAGAACACAGAGCAGACACACAGGAGAACAACACTGTAAAAAGTTTCAGAAGCTGATGGAATCTGTCAAGAAGTGGGGGGTAAAATAGGCCTGATGCTTCACCACTATGAAACATGAAGTGTAAAACAGCCGTCGCTGTTTCATACGTCAGCGGACTATCTTGTGTAATCTTCTCGGGTCTTTGGACGAGGAACAAGATGAAAGCCGTCATGGAAAACCCCTCTCACCTCCTCTACAACCAGTTGTGGCACAAAGCAATAATAACTATCTACTGTATATAGACACTGTGTCTACATGGAGCAGCCACATTATTACATGTTGCAAACAGCTTATACTATGAGTACAAAATGGGGGGAAAAATCTTGAAGACCCATAAAATAGCATTGTACTTCCTTTATTTTATATATTAGCTGCTGAAACGGGTTGTTGTGGCAGGATTTAACCTTGAGAAATATCATTTAAAAGTGTAAACCAATCGGATATCAGTTAGGGAGACAAACAGTTTTATTTGATGGGATGGGTGAAGGGACAGTGGGATTGTTCAAATATTTGCAGAGGTTGTATTAGATGAAATTTTTATTTGCACTTACTGTTTTACAGGAAGTAAAAGTAATGGGAATTTATTTCATGGGGAAAAAAGGAGCTGGGTGGTGGACTTTATAGTGTCTCCTCTGCCTCCTCCAGTGATGTCTGAGTGTTTTGACAAGCCTCTGCCTAATTCTCTCTAATTCTTCCAAACTCTCCGGAGGGGAAGTGACATGACCGGTCCCAGCTGGAGACAGGGAGAAGCTGAGAGCGCTTCACTTCACAAAGGGTAACCACGCATGAAAAACTTCATGTCCAGAAGACACAGATAGGAAAAGAAAAGAGAATCCCTCACTCACGGTCCCACATTCCCTCACCTGCAGTAATTCATGCCCTGTCTCTATTTCCCATTCGGCTAAGAGGCTGAGAAGAGTGTTCTGGAATATACTGTGGCAAAATACATAATTAATAAATACTATATCATTAATTAATTTGCATTTTTAGGAGTCGGCCTTGATAAAGAACCAGCACCATGTATTCAGCTAGTACTGGACAAGACTGTTGTATAAAAGTACTGCCTGGTTTATTTATTTATTTTATATCTTACTGTTTTAAGAAACTGTTCTTTTATCCTTTTTTTGTTTTATTACTTTTGCCTTCTTGTTCTCAATTTTATCCTGTTGATATGAAGAACTGTGCATTTATGTTTTGAAAGGTTTATGAATGATTTCACAATTTGTAAGTTCACAACACAGAAAAAATGGTTTGCAGGGGTTAGGAGAGGTTATGAGGCTGCAGAAAAGGTGCTGATGGGACAGGACTATTATATCACCAGGCATCTTTTATCATTTTATCTGTGGTAAAATGAACTGCAGGAAATCTAAATAGTGAAATGTACAGGACTGAAGACTGTCTGGAAGTCTGCACAGATGCCTGCACATGGTATAGGATTTATCAGCTATATGAGTTTCCCACATTAATGTTATCATTCAAGCTAATGATAGCCTATCTAGCAAGCAGTATTATGATACAGGATACAGGATACAGGATACTGATGTATATACCACCAGGAATTTAATACTGTAGCACAATAGTTATCAGGAAATACCAATGTCTCTTAAATTTGTCCTTTCACTTCATCTTCGGCTCGACTGTATGAAATTGTAGTTTTATTATGAAGGTTTTGTTGCCACGAAGCTGCAGAGTGCAAGTTGAATAACATCATTTTTTTCAGATTTTCTGATATGAAACTCAAATTTGACGCCAGTAAATTACAGCAGCTGACCTTGTTTAGGAAAGATGAAAAAAACACCGCCCACTTTAAGCAAACAACCACAGCCTTTTTTTAGCTTGTGAATTGCAGTAATCCATATTACAATTTCACACAGACCGACTCCGGGTTTATTCCACAGAGAAGTCGAGTCACATAATTATCCAGTATGAAATGCAGTGTGAAGTACAATAGTGCAATAGGGGGGGAAACTGCAGCAAATCTCTCTCCATATTCCTGTTGATTGAAAAAAAAACTGGGATTGAAATTGAAAACAGCTTGAAGTGACCCTGAAAAACACAAAAAACTAAATGAATCTATAACAGTCAGTAACAACCTGGATGGATTTCTCCGTCTCTCTGGTCAAAAGCAGACCCAAGAACAAATGAATAAATGCAGATCACATGGTTCACAGCATAAAGACTGAGCAAAGCGGCAAGGGGAGAGAGACTGAGGATGTTAAATTGAGGAATCTGGAGCAGCGAGATTGGCCTGTCAGCTGGCAGAGACGAACTGCTTGTGCATGATGAACCGTGACAGTGTACGAACGTGACCTTCTACCTGCAGTATTAAAGCAGCGCCTTGTAAACGCCTCGTATCAGAAATAAATGGACTGGCCACACTGCTGCAGATACATGACAGCAGCAGTTCATTTTCTTATAAGCAGAGATACATGTCTTTGCAGCGGAGGTACAGGGGTATGATGGAGTTATATAGAGGAAGAAAGAGGACAAATGTGAGAGAAAGAAGGTGTGAAAGAATGAGAAGGAGGCCGAGGAAAAGAGAGAGATTTGCCAAGCAGGAGGCAGGTTGTCAGGAAGGAGGCAGGAGAGTCTGGTTGAATAAAGTTATCAGATCTGTCATTCCTGTGTGTGTGTGTGAGAGAGAGAGAGAGAGAGAGAGAGAAAGAGAGAGAGAGGGAGTGGAAGTGCACTTGTTTTCAAGACGTAAACGGTCCTGTAAGGGTTATATCAAGCTCTTTTATTTGATAACAGCCGGTCATGACCACCACTGATATGGAGCTTCCTACCGGACTGCAATTAGTGAATAAGTCTTAATTTAGTTTTGATTAAGTTTTATTTCAAATGGCTGACCAGTGAAATCATCCCAGTGTGGTGCCAGATTAGCTTCAGCAGTGGCAGAGCATAAAACCCGCAAGGAAACCTTAATGTTTTTGCATGTTTCTTTTCATATAAAAAATAATCAAAAAGCATAAAAAGTTTAAAAATGTGCAGTTGTTGCAATTATGAAGTGGTTTTTGGAGCCTTTCTGAGGTTTGTGATCTTGTGTGGCCCAACACGTCATGGACTAAACCTATGTGAGGAGCGAGAGGATGGGAAACTTTGAGTGTACAGCTTCAGCCTTGATCTGAGTCACGGACGCACAAACATCCTGCTGCCATGAACGTCACATGACACACATCACTGTGAGTCAAACTGAAATTACAGTTCACACTCATTCATGGTTCATCTGTCTCACTGAGACTGCTGGAAAGGTTTATATGCATGTTTTTGTGTGTGTGCATCTGTTGAACTGCAGTTCTTCATCTAAATTCATTTACTTCTAGATAAACACACTATAAATGAGATTGTCTACATTTCATAAAACAACAGCTCACTTTGCAATTACTGTACATCAGTATGGCAAGCTAATTAGTCAGTGTAAACTTGAAATTAAGGGTTTTATTCCAAAATGATGCATGCATTTGAAGAAATATTTTGTTTACTGTTTGCCTTTACAAACAGCAAAAAAAAAAAAAACCACAGAAAATTATAAAATCAAACAAGTTTGATTGGTGCAACTTTTGGTATGTGTGATGTTTGGTGTCTGAAACATGGCTACTGGAAGCGTGGGCACTTTCTGGCCTGTTGGTGGCACTGTGGTGGGTCAGTCAGTTTTATTCTGTGGATTCTGGATATCAGTGTACAAACACATTATTCCCCAAAGGTTCATCAGATTTGACCCTGCAGTGTCTGAGATATCGATCGTGAAGCTCAGGATCCTGTTGGCCTGGTGGTGGTGCTGTGGTGGGCCAATCAGGTTTGTATTCAAAATGCCAGATCAGAAATGCCATGTGGACAAATAGAGAGAGCCCAATCCATACTCGCTTGTCCAATTTTCAACTGTGGGCGTCAAAAAGCAAAACTATTTTATAAACAAAGGAAAACCTTAAAAGTAATCCACCAGTTTCGTCACTTGGTTGATGCATAAATTTGGAAGTGAAGTCAGATGAATGCAGACACTTTCCTGACGTCTCATCAGCTGCCTTATTATCCAGTCAGCGAAAAAAATAAATAAAAAGAGGGCAGCAGTAAGAGGGGCAGGACTGATCCAGATCCAGTGAGAGACACATACTATAATTTAGAGGTTTAATCCCTGCACTACTCCACTGGACCAAAGGCTGTCCATCTGAATAGCTAAGGGTGTGATTTGTAAACATAATAAACTTTACTTTGTGGGCTGTTGCCACACAAATTGAACCTTGTTACCATACAAACAATAAAACTCCCTGACAATAAGAGAGATTAAAATATTCAAAACCCACACAGCTTTAAAAATACAATATTAATATATTCAGGTCAAGTGTTCACTCCTCGTTGTCTTACACAGTTGTATGAAGTTGTACATAATAAGAAAAGCACATAATAATGACAGTATTATCCCAGAATCCATATCTCTGAATCTAATGAGCACCGACACGCCTTCAGCCTTACAAATCCACTCCATCTGAACATGCTGTATGTTATTAACATGAGAAAGAGTTCATTATGCGCTGTGTGTGCAGAGAGCAAGAGAAGAGGTAATGAGCACAGACAGAACATCTGGAGGATTTTCACACAAGAAACACAGGAACATTTAAAACCAAGAGAGAAGAGAGAGAGGCATTAGAGCAAATCATTGTGATGAATAATGTAGATTACTTTTTTATTTCAGTTTCTTCGTTTTTCTGCACAGGTATAGGAGAGGGAGGCACGGTGACAAAGGAAACTGATCAAATTTTGCATAAAACATGCAATCAAACTTTGATGAAGCTTTCACTTGTGTGTAATGTTTTTCTGCTGTATCCAGTGCTGTAGTAGAAATTAAATGTAAAGATGAGTGAGCTATGACCTCTAAGCTGTGATCATCATAAAGATCACAATCACTGGTGTAAACAGTGATTATTATTTGCACAAAAACTCTGTTATCTGTGCTTCTTTATACATTAAAAGGCCCTAAAGCATCACAAACTCGATTTAAACTATGAGTTTAAATCGAGAAGATGCACTGTATGGGTTGGGATAAAAGTAAATTATCCCACAAAAAAATGGCTTTAACATCCACTAAATATAATTATTTGGAGTTTTAAGAAACTGATAAAAAAAACAACAGCTGATCTACAGATTAAAAAAAATACAAACAAAAGGCTGATGGTGAATCAACTCTCTGCATAGAGCCCATCACTCCTATCTTTGCTGTGGATCTTTCTATTCTATTTCTGCAGTCTCTTTCTTTCACACAACACACATACACACACACACACACACACACATTCACAAAGGCGAGCCAAACTACCAGAGTTACACGAAGTCACCTAAGACCCTCTAAAAGCTTCTATTTCCATTCCTCTGCAGGTATTCAGGTCGCTCAGTATTCTGCTCCAGACTCCAGTCTGTCTCTGTTGTGCCGATAAGAGGGAGTTTCCATTAAAATGACCCTCTTTCCATGTCCAACAAGCTCCAAATGTTTCCCATTTCCTCTTAAACAGAAGCACGGCCCTTTAAATTAGCTATTAATGCAAAAAAGAGAACCGGGAAATGAATTTACAGACAGAGAGAGGGAGAGAGAAAGTGAGAGAGGGACAGTGAAGTTCAGAGCAAAGGACAGGATGAGCTAAACAGATTATCAGTGACCGTGGGCTAAAAACCCAGAACACCAGCTGATCAGATGGTGCTGAATTAAGTGGAGACTGACATGCACAGTCAACCATCTGGACAAGAAGATGTAAACAAGGACCAGATTAAAAAAAAAAAGTTTGTGCCACAGTGACATGTTAAAAGGACTGAAATATGTTCATACTGTCCATCACCAGTTAATATAAGAGTGAATCGACCTATAGCAAATTAATGAAAGGTTTTTGATTTTCTGCTTTAAAGTCAGTGTCTGGTAGCTCTTCCCTGCTGAACAGGAAGTGATGTGTTCAATGGTTTGCTTAGAATAAACAGAAGAAGAAGAAGAACTGGGCAGTTAGCATAAGAAGCGATAACCATCATGATTGAACCGACAAAGAAAAGAGAAACTCAAATTCCATCAACGCAAGATTCAAGAGGAAAATGTCAAAGTCCCGCCCACACTGTTTGATTGACATGTGACCTCTTGGGAGTGCAGGAACACCACAGCAATGAACAGCGATGAAGCGGATCTGACAAATAACCATTTTAGACTCTGACTTGCATTATTTCACAGCTGTGCGTTGCACTCATTCAACAGGATTCAACACAGTCCTGCAAATGTCAACAACTTCCTCCTGGTTTGTTTGTCTTTCCCAAGATAAGATAAGAGCGCGGCGTTCTCATGTGGCTTCTTCCAGATGCGCATGGAAACTGAAGATGTCGCTTCGTAACACACAGGTCATTTAGTCGTGTGTTGCTAAAATCGTTGCTAACAGTCCCGAGCCTTAAGGATAAACTGTTTCATGATTTGTTGTTGTTCAGTTGCATAATGCCCTTCTCACCACACAAGCAGCTTTAAGCTAAATACTCCAACCCCCAATTTGTGTAAGCTACAGAGCCAGACGCCGAGTTTACGTTGAGGGCAATCTAATCTAACCTGCTCTTATTAGATTGACTACAAAAAATAACAAAATTTCAGCCGACTAAACAAAATCACAAGCTGTCAAAACTTTACTGATATGCACCCTCTGGAAGCAGAATTTGTTCACACCATGTTTTGATTAAAGAAATACACAGAGTAACCACGGCAACATTTATGAAAAAAAAAAGATATATTCAAATGCACATTTCAAGAAATGAAACCCCATCATGTGCAATAAAATATGTTCCAGCACTCTTGTTTTTGCTCTTTGCAGCTCATTTAGCAAATTCATGAAAGTGTAGGAATTAGACTGAGGACTTGATCTGTCATGTATAACAAATAAACAGAGATTCATCTTGGTAGCACTGGTGCAGAGACAGTGACACGGGGTTCAGGGCGCCTCACAAGCAGTGCAAAGGTTCAGTAAACCTACAGTAGACCTGTATTACACCACAGGTGATACATACTGTACAAATATGCTTGTCACATTTAATCACTGTGTATTCAGGCAGCTTGGCATGCGGTGCTGTATGTTTGCAGCGTCCAAAGTTTGGATAAATTCTGTTTACTGTTAAATCTGAGATAAGTTTGTTATGGTGCGTTTAATGTGCTGTTAAGGACTTTGAAATTCCTCTGTGGACGTCATGGTGCCAGTGTACTTTATAGTACTGCACGTGTAAGCCTGAACAGGCTCGTACCCACACGTACACAGACACACAGACACACATGCACACACAAACACACACTGGCAGAGACAGATAGACAGACAGTGCTTTAACCTCACAGTGGAATGTGTTTAGCCTCATGTCACCCTGTTTTCCTGCACACTGACAGCTGGAACCACGATGGTTCTCACTGACAGACACACAGCACAGCTGGACGGGACACACACACGCACACACACAAACACACACATAAAACACACACACAAACACACGCATGTAAGTGCAGGAAACGCCAGGCCAATTACCCTTGATAGCGCTGCATGCAGCCGACAGGGCGAGGTCTCACTTTATGTAACAGTACCTGCAGCTTCAGCAGCTGGCAGGCCATGTCAGCGCACTCAGTGTGTGTGTGTGTCTGTGTGTGTGTATGTGTGTGTGTGTGTGTGTGTGTGTGGCAACGAGCTTAAGCCGTGCCTGTGTTTCACCACCCTGCAGGGCTGTGTGTGTAATCATTCACACCACTAGATTAACTTGGCAAGAGGCACCCACAACAATTTGTAATTAGTACCCACTTTATATTAGCATTGTGACAGTTGTTCTGTAATCAGGAGGCTGGGGAATTTCCTTCTTTCTTTCTTTCTTTCTTTCTTGCTGGCTTCTTTCTGTATTTCTATTTTGTTCTATGAATTATACATTTTCTACAAACAGATGTGTAAATTTCCCTGAGCTGAATGTAACTGAACTGAACAGCTTCTTTCAGTACATATTGTTTTATTACAGTCATGCACCATAAACTGTAGTAAAATCACTGGGGAGTGACAAAGAACCAAAGCCGTGGTTTTGGCTGGAGGCATTTTGGAGTTTATCCACTGAATTCTGAAAGGGTTTCACCGGCTCAAGAAACTGTCTCAATATCATCTCAATATTCATCATTTTCTGTTATTGTAAAGCCAAAAGGGGATCATCAGACATAAGCGAAATGAAAAATGACTTCCATGCATTTGCTTGTAACGCTGCCACATCAGGTCGCCGGGGCTTTCTCGCCTGTTGCCAACGGATACAGGAAATGAACTTTTTTCATCCACTGGCCACACATGCTGTCAGGCTCCAGAATCCATCAGCTGCTTTGACTGTTTCGCCAGCCAAATGTGATGGCCGGTTTTCTGCCCAAGTGGCCGGTAGATTAAGCAACCATGATCGAAATTCATCAACACTTGGCTTGTTTCTGGTGTTAGTTCTTCACAAACAACGACAAGTCCGCCTGACACATTACAGTGCCCAACTTTTAGAGGACATATCTGAATATTTTAAGATCAACATAATAATCAGAGTTTTAGTCATTTATTATTTATTCATGTATTTAAGCATTCAGATATTGTTTGATTTTTGGCAATAAACATTCAGCAGGTTTCATTCAAATTTTTCATTGTTTTGTTTGAGTTGCTTGGAGGATCAGATGCTGAGAGAGTGGATTATTTAGGTGGAATGAACCTTTTTCACACCAGCCATGTTGACATGAAACAGTGGGTAAACAAAAGTGTTACTAATCACATTAATTATGGTTATGTTCTGTTATGTTTAGGAACAGACCCTAAATTAATGCAATTAGTAACACCTGTGTTTACTTACTATTTTGTGTCAAAATGGCTGCTGTGATAAAGGTCTATTGTTTGGCAATAAGCACAACGTTAACTGTCAAATTGGATGTGGCGTTTTCCCTCCTACAAAAACATAAAAAGACAATGCACTGGAGCTCCAGCTGGACTGTCTCATGTGTCTGAATCATCAGGCAGGCTGGACTCTGTTTACAGTCAATACACTGAAAATAACTCAGTCCTCATTCTGCCACTCCAGACCTGAACTCAGCTCACCCTGGCTGTGATCAAACCACAACTCACACTTTGTCAGCGTCCATGCTTCCATGTTACGAAACTTCAAACTTGGAAGATGCATTTTGGCACTGCGGTGTTTAAAAATTCGACTGATTGGATTGGAGGTGTTGTAAATAAAGAGCAACATTTCAAACTGTGACAGGCCATAACTCCCACACTGTTAAGTTTGACTCACATTAAACCTACAATAAATTCAGCTGTCCTTACAAATTACACGGACTGGCCTAGTGATTGCATTAAAATGAAAGGTGAAAATTTTAAACTCAAGGGCGATACATCAGACACCAATGGAGGACATTAGGAGGGAACATCCATTCTGGCACAGTGTCCTGGTGTTTACTGTAAAACACAGATTGACTCTGGCATTACTTTGACATCATATTTTGATGAAATTTGGAGGTATTTGCTGATGACTGACCCAAGAGGGGGACGAAGTGTTTACACTTTTCTAAAGCCGTTCTATAAGGGAAGTGTGTGCACTTCAGTCTAAAACACATAACGCCTGAAGCCACACCTCCTCCTTCCAGTCTACCCGGCAAGCCGACCAAACTCTGCTCTGTTTGAATGGAGGTAAATGGAGAAGACGCGTTGCCTCCCATGTTTGTTAAATAATACATTTCCACCTTTCTGCTCATCTTAAACATGTTTGTCACTACCTAATTCATTTTTAAGCAAGCTGCAGTGCATGCAAAGTAAAAAAACA
>OMLF01056140.1:0-40301 GCA_900302615.1 Holocentrus rufus | reverse complement strand
TTTGGACAACATGTCTTTTCCAAAAATTACATCATAGATTTTGCATGGTTATCTACTGTAGTTGATTTGATTTGATGCTACATTGTTGATTTTGAAATGTGAAATGAGTGGAGATGTAGTTGAACTTTGAGAGGAGTTTTTCAGTGCACACTGTAGAAATAACATGGCATGATTTTGTGTTGTGAGCAGATGGGCCAACAAATGTGTAAAAGCAAACATTTATTCAACTATGGTTAGGTAACTTCAAAAAGAAGTTGCTTAGTCATGATGTAAACTTACCTATAGAGAGGGCTGTGAGGTCAAATCGCACACAGGCACGGTCAAGGCTGCTGACCTCGAACTATCTGTGATACGTGTGTGTGTGTGTGTGTGTGTGTGTGTGTGTGTGTGTGTGTGTCTGTGTGTGTGTGTATGTGCCCGTGAAGCGTGATCTTGTCTGGATCCAGGAAATGGGCTCACAGTGAGCCTTTGTCTCCTGTTACATTTCTGGTCAACCCCTCTGTTACAGCTTGTTAGAAAAACCAGAGAGGATTAAAAAGTTATTGATTTGGTCTGAATTAATGACATTTGATCATATTAAAGAACAAACAGTAGTGTTCTGATCGTTTAGGTGCAGTTCATAGGTGTACCCGCTATGTTGCTGTTACAATGTGTAATGCATGTCGCTCCCACTCACTCCCATCTTTCCTGCCCACCTATAGGTATACTATATGAAAGAAACTGAAAAGACTGATAATGTTGAACTTGACCAAATGCTTTTCAGTTTCAGCCTCAGAGTCAATCATGACCACATATATCACATTCACTCCTGTATATGTTTAACATGTGCAGTTTTCCTTTTCAGAGCAGATATTGATCAAATTTAGCATTATTCAGTATTCATAGCAGTATTTTATTTTGCTGTAATAAGAGGTGTTGACAAATGTGATCTCAAACTCTGTCCCTTTGTCCTTTAGAGCAAACCACATGATGATAGTGGCGGGCGATTACACCATAAGTACCTTTGAGGGCACTGAGCAGTACTCAAAACCCCACAGGCTGGTCACCCATCCCCTCTACAACAAGAGCACCAACAATGCCGATATCATGCTCATTCAGGTACTGCAGAAACACCACAGACCTGTCTGTAGCTTATAATATTATCAAAGATCTTACACTAATAGAGAGAAAAGGTAGGAAGTGGAAGGTGTTGCTCAAATACATGACATTTTCTCAGTTTTTCTCTTTTTCTGTTTTACCACATGAGCAAGCAACCTGTTGGCACTGTAATGAATAGTCTCTTTTCCGCTCATTTTATAAAGAATTGTTGTACCTGTACACATTTTTATTAGGTTTTTGATAGAAGTGCATGTAAGTGACATCACTACAGACACCCTTGCTACCCAAGCACGCAAGGGGCCCGTTCACAATGGAGCGAAATACGGTTGTTGTTTCTTATTTTAGTGCTTAATCTGCTCGAGTTCACACTGAGTACAGTTCTCATCAAGTCCTGCTTCAAGGAGCTAGTGACAACCAAAATTCACTCCACTTATTATGCAGATCAGCCTGGCTGTGTATGTATGAACGGGAACAGGACTTGATAACTGGCTTGGTGATATAAAATACAGGAGTAATATACATCTGTGTGTATGGATGCAGAACACGAGCGACTCCAGGTAATAACTTTGGTTGTCGCACCGCAAAATGCTCGTGTGAATGGGGCCTAAGAAGTCCACTAATGTAAAATATTGTTTTAGGACACAAACCAGAGTCTTTCTTTTAATTCTCCTTTTTTCAGCATTTTATCTTTTATGATATGCTGTGACCTTACAAAACACATTTACAAAAACACAACAATCAAATTTCATACTCAGTGACTGTTCTCTGAATTTCTGTCTAGTTGAAGACCCCCATGGTGATGAACAGATATGTATCGCTGGCCCCCCTCCCCAAACAGGGCACTGGTATGATAGAGGGTCGAGTGTGTCGGGTGTCCGGTTGGGGCTACACCAGCCCGGCAGGAGCCCAGGTACCCTTCATTCTGAGGACGGTCAAAGTGCCCATTGTCTCCACTGCGAGGTGCAACAGCAGCGAGTCTTTCAACGGAAACATCACTGCAAACATGATCTGTGCTGGCTACAGCGCTGGTGGAAAGGACGCGTGCAAGGTACAGGAGCAAACCGAGAACAATTTCATTCATAAGTCTTCTGTCTCAAATCAAGCGTTTAACTGTTTTGGTTTCAGGATGAGTGGGAGTTTGCATTTTTAGAACTGTCCATTGAGTCACACTGAAACAAATAAGATCAATTAATCCTTGCAAAGCCATTAAATCCATTTTAAACAGTAAATTCACTAATTTGTCAGATATACTGGTAAGTACTGGCCTGGGTTCTCAGTATGTATCAAACAAGATCATCCTCCTTATTTCAGTTTACATGTGAACAAACAGTAAGACACAATGTGGCTGTAATACAGTTTGTTATGTGAGCGCTGGTTTGGCTGCTACCTTTTTTATTAAGGAAAGGTGACAGTCAAGAACTATATTAGTTTACAGTAGTTGCGCAGCAGACAGGAAAGCAATCCAGAAACAAACCAACAGCCTAGCATGAGCCAGGACACAAATCTTAATAATTTTGTCGTATGGACATTTGCAGCCACAGCATCATTTGCAGATCAGATTTGGTTACATATAAAAAAAAAGTCCTGTAACCCCCTTCCTTAGTGTGAGGACAAAATTTTTATATGAACTTCATTATGTAACTTACCTGCAAATTTGACCTCAAAATTGTAAATGAAGTGTAAATTTAAACATATATATCTATTTAATGCTACACTAAGCAACATTGCACTTTGGTGTTCCCAAGTGATAAGACATAGCTGTTTGAATTTTGTGAATTTTGTCATTACCCAGAAATAATGCAATGTGATGTCAATAAACAGACACTCACCACAGGGTCAGCCATCATTGATGAGCCCCATTTTGTTGCTGCTGTTTAACAATTTTGTATTTTTTTGAGTTTTGATATGTTACTTCCTGTTCACCAAGATTTTTTGCCAGTCTTTACCCAACACCCTACATTAATTTAAGCAATAGCCTGAATTCGCAGAATTTCAGTTAAGGAGAAAGGAAGCTCTTCTCTTAATTTCAGTTCTTAATTCAGGCTGAACAGACTGGTGAATTATTTTGAAAAAACCTTGCTGTGTGCAGCTTTAAAGCCCCACTCTGTGCCAAAGAAGTGACCCAACTTGAGAAAAACAAGGGCCAAGCAGCAGCTGAACAACGGGAAGCAGGTCAAAGCTTCTTCAAACTACTGTGTCTGGGGGCCCATTACTCAGAAACCTGTTGTAATTCATTGTATCCTTACAACACCTTTAGAGTAAAAACTGAGACATTGAAGCTATTGGGTTGTCCATAAGACCATACTGGCATGGTAATCTAGGGAGGGTGTGGTCTTGTCTTTCCAGGGAGACTCTGGCGGGCCACTGGTGTGCGAGGGGCGTGTCTATGGCGTGGTATCCTGGGGCAACGGCTGTGGTGATGCCAAGTTTCCGGGCGTCTACACGGCAGTGTCCAAGTTCCGCCGGTGGATAGACCGAACCATCTATGGATCCTACTTACGCTGCATGAAATACTAGAGAAAAGCACGAAACTATGATGATGAAAGTAGCTATTAATTAATACAACTTGCCTTAAAAGGATCTGAAAACATGTGATCTGACACCAAGTGTATCAAAGGTCTTGCAGAAGGTTCTTTGAAAAATACATCCACACCTTCCTCCGGTTTGCATCAACTTTGATGATTACTTTGATCATGGTTTAGTTACTCAAGTAGACGTGGGATTTGATACAATGTGGAAAGGGCACTTTATAAGACACATTCAAGTTCTCACTGTATAACTTGTGAAAAAATCGCCCTTTTTTATGCAAATAAATTGTCACATTTAAAGAAGGCTTTGATCTGTGTCAGAATGTCACCAGTTGTCTAGAGTCCATTTTGGCAGAGACTTTCCTACATACATATTAAGACACAAAACACACAATAATTACAAGCTTTACTATAACTAAATCCCATTTAAAATACCTTATTTGTTTGATTCTGCCTATCTAACATCCAAGAAAGGTGTGTTTTGTAATTATCAGCTGTTACCTTATATTTTTCTGTGCAGGTATGTTCCAACAAGGTTTCCTAAATAATTAAAACACAATAAATAGAAACCATTTATGATGACTGTCAGCATATAGTCACATATTATGAAACACTTTGAAATTACAGGGAGCTCAAAGAGCTGGTATTGTGATGTTCTCATGTGAAAGATGAGCCACCGATAAAATCTTTGAGTGGTGGTGTGAGTTCAGTAAGTCGAAAGAGGTTAGGTGTGTCATGTCACGACTGTGTCTCCACTGTGAATAGTTGACGGCATATTAAAGTTGGCTCTGCTACAAGCACAGGTATCTAGTTTCATCACCTTTCATTCCAGTGTCTGTAAAATGATATTTGGTTAAGTTCCTGTGAGAAATGATAGTCTATGTCAGGATTTAATACCCATCCATTGCTTCCTCCTTTATATCTTTTTTGTAATTTCATCCCTTTATGCTGCAGTGCCATTATAAGATTTATTTATGTAAACATTGCAGCTGGAGCTTTAATGAATGGTAAACCCAAGGGGGATTTGTCCGTGCCTAAAGAAAATCCCAGGGGTCTTTGTTTAACAAAGCAAACACTAAGCCAGTTTTCATGCATCCCTCTGATCACATTGTTTTCTAAAGCTTGTGAGCAGGTTCACTTTGCCCCTTGTGTTGTATCCAATCACCTAATCTCTGGAAAAGTTCCCAACTGGGTCATAACTGTTTTTTTGGGAAATTCCCTTTGTGGACATTATCAATAACTGAGCTCATCATCAACACTCCTTGCTGGAGTGGAATTAAATCTGCAATATATTTTATGGCTATGAACCAACTTCAGAGGCAAATTTGAAAAGGATGGTGGTAGGTAGGGTAAATAATATAATTGAGGAAGGTTCTGCATAATTTCCAGGAACATTTTCCGTTATTACTTCCTGTTTTTCTACCTAATCTCTGACTTGAAAACATTCTCCCCCCACAGGGATCTGTCAATAAAACATCTCAATTAACGTCATGGTATAAACAGTACACAAATTTCAAGTGTTATTTTTGTTCCCTAGTTCCCTAGTGGAAATCACCCCAGATTTTTAGACAATGACGTTATGTGGGCCTCGAGTAATTAAGCCATGACTTGCCTCACCACTGCCTCCAGTTTACCAAACTTCAACAGAGACTGATTGGTTTGCATCAAATTGACAAGGACGTGAACAATATGAGGCTTTGGGATGGAATTGGAAGTACGCCATGGGGCCACTAGTCACATCATAGCCTTTGAAAATACTGCCATCCTCTGGTGAGGTCTCACTCGGTGGCGCCATAGCCTGCTCAAAAACCTAAAGGCTAATAAATTCTAACATTTGACATAACGCTGGTCCAATTTCAAATAAGTTTTAACGCCTGAAAACCTCTGAATTCGTCGAGTGGCCTTGCTGACGCAGAGTCTACGCAGAATTTTCGAAGGATCTAAAATGATTCACTATTGTGTGCCATCCTTGAATATAAAATCACCATTTGTTTGGTTTGATTGGATCTAGATCCCGGAGAGTGGAGCTTTATACACAACGGCTCCAACTGGAAGCTTCTCTAGGCTGCACCAGAAAACCCCCATTCAGCTCCCTCGCCAGGTCTCCCTGGGATCCGTGTTTTGCATCGCTCCTCAATTTGCATTTCTTCCTCAGATTTTCCGTGCGACGGGTCCAGCCGCTCGAAACCAGCGGGCGCTCCACGGCTGTGTTGTACATGCGCCTCCATTTCCAAAGCAATACGCACAGAAAGACCTCTGGAAATTTTGAATAATGTTGCCGAAGCTTGTCGAGCGGGGAAATTGAGGACATTTTAATTTAATGTTATTTCTGTTGCGCACCGACGGGGACAGACACGTGTCTTCGAGGTAAACAGAAAGGGCTAGATCGTGTCAGCAGGTTACATTGTTTTTTTTTCTTTTGTTTGTAATAGCCGACCGAGTACAAGGTTGACGTCGAGCCATTCATTTTAGTTTGTGCGCCTTGGTGATAAAGACGCCTTTGGAGATGTCGGAAGTGCTGCCTTTCAACGAAGAAAAAATGAGTCATTATGGAAATGAGGGCGACGAGGGACACCTTTCCTTCACCTGTCGTCTTCAAGACACCAACAACTTCTTCAGTGGCTCACAGAATAAACGCCCGCCGAAACTCGGACAAATAGGCAGGAGCAAACGGGGTAATTATATAATTAAGGCGTTTTCGTTTGTATGGTGATGTTTTCAATGCGCACATAGCTTCATTATGGACCACAATGAAGGATCTCTCCATTTGAAAAGCCAGATATGCAACCCTGTTGCCTTGACATAGCCCTCTCTACAGTGTTAGATCCAGAAAAATAGTGTATGCACTGCATGCGTGTAGGATCTATGGGTTTTTAAATATTCTATTCGCATTGCAACACAAGTTGGATGCGCAGTGCGTGCTGTTAAATGCCTCCTGAATGCTGCCCAACAGAGTTCTGCTGTATGTCCCCCCCTGAATGAATGGTTGGCATGATTGAGATTTATATGCTCTGTCAGTATGATTTATATTTCCATGATAAATGCAGGCTGCTTTGTATGCTGCATTTGTGTGCTGCATTCCTGATAAAATTCATGACATGGTCCTTGAAAAATGAGGCTCACTTGAGGTGGCACATATATGCACAGACTCAAAATTGTACGCACATGCACCGATTCACGCATTCATGGCAAAATGGCAAATGCACAGGACTTGCTCCTCTTTGGGCGCACAGCAAGAAAGCCCTCAAATTCAAACACATGCACGTTCCCAGATGTGCATCAGAGAGACAGACAGTCACACACACACACACACACACACACACACACACACACACACACATGCACAATCATCTTTCACTGTCTTTTGCACGCTCTTGCTCTCTCATACGTGCGCACACACACCACTTCATGCTCGCATAGTGCAGTGCTGATGGTTCTGGGCTTTCATGCCCTCCTGTCAGTCGGTGGTGAATTTTCAAGACGCCACACCAAGATGAGCCCCCTCATTAACTCTCTCCCCTGTCATCCACAGTTGTGATCGAGGATGAGAATGGCGACAACGAAGCGCTGAAAAATGGAACAGAGAAGACCCCTGCAGAGGCTTAGAGCGCTCTCCTCACCACCCCCAAAAGACACTCTTGAAATTTTTTATGGCGATATTTACCAGTTTTAATCCAAAGACACTGTATATAAGCACTTTCTTTCATGTGGCAGCAAGCAGTACTTCCACACCCTCCTCTCCCAGTCAGTCACGGCCATCCGGGTGACACACACTGGCAGGGGCGGGAGATGGCAGCGAAAGAGACCCCCAGGTGGACCCCCCTAACACACACACACACTCACACACACAGACAGACACACACCCTCGATTAAAGGGTTTCGCCATTAATCCTAAAGCGGGAGAAGACAACAAGAGGGGGGGAAGGAGGTGGCGGAAGGAGGCGACGCTGTCGAAATGCAGAAATCAGGGACAGGATACAGAAGTAAATATAATCTAAAAACTAAAGCACACACTTCTCCTATATCTTATCAATCAAACCTATGGTACCATTCTTTCTGCTCTTCATTTTGATTGAGGGCAAATGAATAACAGTTTGTAAATATGGAAAGGGTAGCCCTTATTTTCTTGCACAAAGTTAGAAGCGGTAAACTGGTTTGTTGTTCTCTGTCTGTATTGAAGACCTTATTTATTGACCCTTTGGAATACGTCTTTTGCAGTGACTTAAGGCCTGAAGGAGTGTTTTTGTATGTCGAGAAAATTCTGACCGAATGAAAGTGATTTCCTTTTTTTTAAACTTAACGATTCTCGATGTTGCCTGAGTGTTTTTTGTTACCATACTTTGCAGCTAAGAGTCATTTATATACAGTGTACCTCCCACCTGTTTGTAAGCTTCCCAGGCTTTCACCTGGATTGGTTGATACTGTAACTTGACTGTACACACCCTATTGATAAACTATTTATATTGCATTGTGCATTATCGTGTGTGCCAAATCTCATGAGGGATATACTATACCGGACAACTTGTTCTTTTTGTGCTTTATACATTTACTCATACAGTTTAGTTGTTTTGTTTGGTTGCCATTTTTTAGGGATCTTTCTTAAACACTGAAGTACCAACTCATGCATGGCAAATATGGAATCATGCATGCATGGCAGAAGTTCTGAAACTCTTGTGTATTCTTGAAACACCTCGTATACAGCTTTGAATGACAAACCTCGAGAAACAGTCTTAATTCTGCGTTGTACTGTACGATTCGCACTGATTTGTACAGTGGCCTAATATCTTGTAATAAAGATTCTGACGAAGTACTACTCACTGTTTAGTGTTGATTGTGGTTTACAGTCAGGAATGATCCACCTGATGCTTGCAAATTGTTTGACTGCTTTGTACTAGAAACAATACAGACAAAAGCAAATGGCAGGGTTGACTTTTAGCTCCTTGCACATGATCTACTGCTGTCACTCTGGCCGCCATGGAAGGTCAAGCCAGCATTTTCCACTGTGAGAAAGTAGCATCGTATTCCTTGGAAAGATCAGATCTGGAAGGAAACAGAAATGGCAGGAAAAGCTGAGTAAATAATTCCCATTTATTTAGAATCCACACACGGTCATTTGTTTAGAAGAGACTTAAGATGCTGAGTTTTGGACAGTAATGGTCAGCAGTTCCACAGAATACCACAGTATGCGAATGACTCTTCAGGAGCCTCTGCACCCCGATGCATTAACAGGCTGTTTGCATGTAAAATCTCAGCTCCTCTCTTTAACCAAGTCCCCCCCCCCTCCTTTAACTCAGTTGCCAGAGACATAAACGGTGCAAAGGCACCGAGGCATGGGGAACACTGATGAGACGTGACATTTCCAACTCTGCTGTGGTGACTAAATGATTCATGTTGTGTGACGAGCCTCTGTCAGCGTACAGCATCTTAAGCCCGGACCGCCGGGATGCGAGCTTGGAACACATACATGCCGAACATACACAAAAGCCCTGGCACACGTGTCTGTTTCAGCTCTAACTGTAGGCTAGACTAACATATTCCTAGTCTCCCTCTCTCTTTCTCTCTATCTCCCTCCCCAGTCTTGACAGACATGAAAGGGGCTGCCTGGGCCGGGTACCATGGTAACAGATGCACCTTGCACTCGATGGGTGCTGCGGTGGGTTCGGTGCAGAATTCTCCCTGAGCCACAGCGTGATACCATCGCTATCTTTAATGGAATGTTCTCCATTCTCTTATCTTTGCCCTCTTCTCTCAAGACCCCCTATTCACTCTGTGGCGTGACCGCATTATCCTGCCAAAATAGTCCCTTCTTCCAAGACGGCAGTCAACCATGACAATGGCGCAACTGCAGTACTGGATAGCAGCCTATCCCCTCATAGAGGCCGATAGCCTGCTATATGTTACATTTAGAGTGCAGTGGTTTATGATTTTCTGTGTGTTGGAGTCTTTTATCCAAAACAATGCAGAGAGGCTTTGGTGTGGGCGGCCCCAGCTTGGCTCTTCTCAGTCTTAACACGGGGTCAGTTAATAAACAGTATTTAAACTGACATATATAGTCCTCTTCATTTCCATAATGTGTTCCTATACAATCAAACCCGTAGGATTTTCTCATTTACATGCTGCTGACAATTAGTGTGAAAATTAGGGTAAGACTGATGAATCACTTTGCTGATATATGAGGCTAACATTGCTCTTTTATTAATAATCACATATCATCCAGCCAGTGTCATCCCATGTTACATTATTATGTGGTTTGCCTATAAAATCTCTGCATAATTGAGTAATACATCACTGGCTCCTATGGGAAAACCTTAATCTGAATTGATTCTGATGCAACATTTTGATTTGATTTCACACAAGTATGCACTATGGTTATTATGATTATTGTTATTCTGGGTTTGAGTGTCACATGGTCTAAAAAGCTGTTTCTCAAGCTTTTCCAACTCTGCCATGAATAAAAGTCTGGGTGAAACACTAAATACTTGATAGTTTGGGGTTTCTTATGTCCTAAAGATGGTGAAATTTAAATATATTGAATACTGGCAAAAATATCAGCCATTTGAGTCCATAAAATAGCATTAGTAGCAGCCTTCAAAAACCCATGTCAGTCAAACTTTTCAAAAATCATTACTTTTACTGTTGCAAAGAGTGGCTTGCAGGATCTGTTTTGTGCTTTTATTTGTTCCAGTGGTTCTTCTTTATACCGGGAAGTTCGATACATCAAAAGCAGCTGGAAGCCAAAATAAAGACCAATGCAGATAAAAAGTAGCTCACAGGGGCTATAGCAGGCAGCGGCGATGGTTATCATCAAGTTATTTGTGTGAAATATTTACACAAAATCCTCACCTGATTATCTATAAGTTGTAAAATCACAATGGTCACAATCTGTTATCAGAAGCTTGCCTCACTGAAGCCAAAGAGCCAGTCCATCACTTGTGCCAGAGCCACAGTGTTTTCCAATTCATTTTCCATTTGAATTTCTCCGGTGCATGCATCCCTTGCACATATTTCGACATAAAAGTGACAAAGTTGTGATCCAGTATACTTTCCTGCAGCTCTACTGTCACATTGTTCATCTCCTTCACCCCTCGCGGCGACATTGTGTGTATAATATCAAAATGGAAATTTCATGAAGAGACAGTTATCAGTTTATCAAGATATTATGACGCCTCTCTGTCTGAACGTACCTATGTGGTCTCTGAACCTATATTCTTGGGTAAGCATACAGTTATGTCTCAGTGCAGGTTTTGTGTTTATCCCATAAAGCCTCATAGCTAGATAGGGCTTAGATGTTCAATCCTAATGCTATTATCACAGAGATACAGCAGATCCTGCTCACCTCAGGCTGGCTAGATAAATTTAAAGTCAACTACTGGCTTTGGCTGTGTAGCCACTGCTGGTGTGAGAAAGGTTCAAAATGACACTTCAGAATGGACAGAGTGTATGAGCCTTCGATCGTTCTTATTAATGGAGAACCTTTTTGAATAATTTGCGCGCTGATTGGATGATATTGTGGCGAATAGGATTTTTAGTGAGGACTGAGGGGAGGCAAATCGCTAGTACTGTGAGAGGGGGCAGACAGGAGTCTGGATCTGAATAGCTGTTAGGTTACATAAGCTCTGACAGGTGTGGAAGAAGGGGAAGAAGAAGAAGAAGAACAAAGGAGGAAGATGAGGAGAGACACAGAGGGAGAAAGTTGCAGAGAGGGAGGCAGCGAGGGAAGGAGGATCGGAGAAAGAGAGAGAGAGAGAGAGAGAGGGAGGGAGGGAATAACGGAGTGGGAGGGAAAGAGAGCATTCATAGGTCATTGACACAAGGAGGGAAGCCACGCCCAATGAGCTCCCTTTTAGTCACACGGAGAACACACACAGACATAAACATACACACACACACACACACACACACACGCTCAAGCCTAACTACGCTGAAATTCCCACACATTTGTCCCTGAGAAAACCCCGGTGCTTGGCTCCTCTCCACTGGACTTCGGAGACTGACCTTGGTCCTCCGTCTCTGGCTCAGTGCAGGGGAAATGCCTGCTGTAACCACAGGTACTAAATCACCCAGTGGGACAATCACCTCTTCTCTGTCTTGGCCCGAATTAGTGGGCTTTGTATGATGCGGTCCTCGCATGTGTATAGCATGCAAATGGCCGTGGCAGCATTTGCATTTCATTCTGCTGCATATGTGTGTGTGCATGTGTGCATTTGTGTCTGTGTTTATGTACAGCTGTTGATCTATTTGTTCCTGTTTGTTTCTATTTGTGTGCGCACGCATGTACTGTATGTTCTTGTATGCGTGTGTACGTATCTGTGTATGTGTGTGTGTGTGTGTGTGTGTGTGTGTCTGTGTGTGTGTGGTGGGCAAGCTCGCTCAGCATTGCAATCAGGTATGCTCTTGCTGATAGAGACTCTGCTGGGAATTCACAAGGACAACCGCTGATAACAGGGAAATGGAAATGCAGCGCTGGTTGGAGAAAAAAAAATATCCCTTTAGATATTACACCAGAATATTCTGTCTGCTCTCAGGAGGGAAGTTTTTTGGGCAGTGCTGAATCAGTGCAATTGACCAAAAAAAAAAAAAAAACCTTTCCGTGGCCGTGTGTGATGGTAAAAACCACTTTGTTTGCAGCTAAAACCTTGATTGCCGATGACGTCAATCTCTCAAGCAAATTCCCTCTCAGATATCGGTCCAGCTTTCGCTCATCTCCACGAATATACCATGCCCGAGTCCCACCCAGAATCTAGGAGCAGTTTGCAATGTGTGTTTTCATGCACAGTATAAAGAACCTTTTCCTCATGTTTCGTTTGTGTGAAAAGGCACAGGAGTCCAGTTTTAACACACGGGACGGTCAAGACAGGCTGATAAAGACAAGACGCATAAAGACAGACAGAAAGACAGACAGACAGCGAGGGGGAGACCACTCCACATTAACATTAAACATTTGCTGTTTTCCAAGGAAAGTGAGGGAGCTCATGGGAAGAGGAGAGGAAGGGGGGGCAGATCGGAAGAGAGTGGGAGAGTGCGAGAGGGAGATGAGGAGATAAGAGAGATAGAGAGCCGAGAGAAGGGGAGGAAGAGAGGGATAAACAAAGTGAGAGTAGAGGAAGAGGGGAAGAGAGAGAGAGAGAGAGAGAGAGAGACAGAGGCTCAATATGATGAAATGAACGCCAGTGAGAAACAGTTCAGACCCACCGGATGGTTACTATAGCAACCTCATTCCCAGTCTCTCTCTCTTTCTTTCTCTCTCTTTCTCTCCTTCTCTCTCTCTCTCTCTCTCTGTCTCTCTCACTGCCTAGTTGCTTTGTTGCTGCTGTAAGTCTGTGGAGGGAAACCAACGGCTGAGAGACAGCTTTTTCCATTTTGGTGCAGTGGCATCATCACTGAGGCTTTCAACCAACTTTACATACTTGCGTAAACACTTGTGTGTGTACATTCGGTGCGTTTCTCAGCTGCCAGTTTACTAATTGTGCTTTTTTGTCGACAGCCCGAGCACCGTCCAACTGATGCACCGGTTTTCCTCCTACTGTATAAGTCCCTGAACAAGCTTAGACATGTGTAGGGGTGAGGAATAAATGATTAGTCATGCATCACTGTACGGTGCTCTAGTGCCGGGTCCTGGAAAGTTCAAGGAAACGACCCAGGAGACCGACTCTCTTTAGCCCTCCATATGTGCCACGGTTTACCTGTGACCTTGCCTTACTCAAGGACACATATGCGCCTCTCTCCGTCTCCATCGTTATATACGTACTGTACAAACACGCAGAGCTTCTGCTGTGGAGCGTGCTTCGCTGTATACACTGAGGACAGATTGAGATGTTATTGGGCGGAGTGTTCTCCTCAAGCTCAGCAGCAGTGCACTACAGTTTCATACACAGAATGGGCATCGAATGTCTCCATCGAGATCGTATTCTCCCCTGCACTGAGCAAAGCCCCCATTAAATACACACAAACACACACACACACACACACACTCACACACGCAGCACGATGCACCCAGGCACCATGCATACACATACACATGCACGCACAAACACATGTACACATGCACGCACACACACACACATTTTCACCAGCCGGGAAATATCCAAACTGGGATACACAACAAAGGGAAGAGCTTGTGGGCCCCCCAGCTAACCTCATGCATGGAGATCATTTTCAAAACGGAACAAAATGGTGGACCATCTCTCCGTGGCAGAGTGGGTCTCTGCAGGGCCCCCGGGGCGGGATGGCATGTAACTGTGTACGCGTGCCTCCTGAATAAAAGATGCTGACCTAGATGGAAATCCTCCATTGGTCACTTAATTTGTCCTACATGCGTGATTGGCTCGCGCCCAACAACATACAGCGTAATTGTCCAATCAAGAGTGGAGGTGGCCATGTATGTGCGAAGTTTGAAGAATGATGACACGAGGCTCAAATGTTGCCAACTTCTTTCAAGATTTGCAAAGAAATATATGCTTCTGTTAGAATGTATATTTTGTTATCATACCATCTTTGCATCAGTTTCATACCATCCAAATAGTTTGTCCTTGTTCTTCAAATCAGTTTCTTTGTAGTGTGTATGTTCTCTCCCAGCCCCCATTTTAAAAGCCCAATTATTCACCTCCTGGGCTTTATCCCGCATACATTTTCAAAGAGAGATTAATAAGAGAAAACATGAGAAGCATTTTTAGATCCGCCATAGTCAACTGGCATTATACAGCTCACTGATGCAGATCAGAATCATGCAATGTGCCAGTGCTGGACCACGTGGGACTAAACATAGCACATATGTCTGCAGGTCTGTGAGCATGAATGAGCACAACTGAAGGGGTGTTTTGTATCAACATTATACTGAGCCCTTCTACATTATTGATATGCAATTTGATTGCCCGCCATCAATAAATGATTAGGGAATTCAAAATTGTTGAGCTGGGGCTTGACGGCCTTGAAGCTCTTCAGCCACTGTATGAACGAACAAAGCTGCACAAGTGTCAGACTCCAACCTGCTGAGCAAGTAAAGCTGCCTTAATCTTTTTCCAAACTTTCAAAAGGCCTGTGGCTATTTGACCCCCCCCATGTTATGTAATCATCCAGCTGTTTGTTGAGTGAAATGGTTCAGGTTTAGCGAAAGCCGGGTCTCCCCTGGAGAAAGGGCCGGCTGGATCCAGATGCTTGTAGTTGCAAACCCAAACCCTGGAATCGACAACTGGGTTGAATCCTGGAGGCCCACCCTGTGTGCATCACAACATACTTACTCTTCCCTCTGAACTGGCAGCATCATTGATCTTAGTAATCTCTGATGATAAACTCAATTACCCAGAATTAATTTGGCCTAAGGCCGGGTATCAAAGACTGATGGTGTGAGGAACTCACTGTTCAAAGAGCCAGTGCAAAAAACATTTTCAGCTACATCGTATGTCATTTAGTATATAACACATTAGCATTTTACACGCAATACATTTGACAGCCCCTCAAATACAGAGCAAAGACCAACAGGTTAGCCAATACATGAACAGCAATTATAATACATCAGGACAAGAGGGACAAAATAAACAAATATTTGGCACAACTTACCAACACATCTTAAATAAGTTCATCAAAATAAACTACATCTGCATGACTCCAACACATGACTATGGATCTCTGCCTTGCTTACTGGATTTATAATGCCTTGGACGTTGCAAATAGCACTCAGGAGTTTCCAATGAGAACCTATGAACCCAAGGACTTTACCTTCTTTGCAATCCACAAAAGAACTGTTACTTCTGTCTAAACTGGTTCACAAAAAATGTATTTTGTATTGCAAATTAACGAAACTATATCTTGGAAACATACATAATACAAACATCTTTAGATTCAGTCCTATCCGGTGTTTCATGACAAGTTAAAGCTAGTTGGACAAAAGAGCAAAGGCAGTACACTGGGAGGTTAGTTAAACTGGGAAGTGCAGTATGGCCCAGCTATGCTATGAGAGATATGCTGACTTTCATTTGTCAGGCTCTGATGGGGATTATGGGGATCTTCGTGTTGTATGAACAGTGGAGAGCAGATGGAGGCCTTCAGCAGGACATCCTGTATGTATCTTGTCTCTGGTGAATAACTTATTCCACTTGTCCGAGTTGAAGCCTTGTGGTGTGATGAGCTGCTGGTCTGCTCAGTTGCTTGTTTCACTACAGAGCTGTCTATTTTTTGTCTATTTTAGTTAAATTAAAGTTTAGTTACAATTCACAGCATTTGGCTGTTACAACCACCAGAACCACCAGAATTTGTTTTCTAAAAGTTGATTTTTCAGTAAAAAGTTTCTTTAAGTTGTGTTCATAAGACTGACGTAACACTTTCAATGAGCATTAATGAATATTTGTTCATTTTCACAAAGTGTCAATCAGTCAATTATGTCACTTTCCCTGCAAAGTTGACATTTCTCTGTGTCATGACAATTTGACATTAACCAAGACAATGTCAGCTTAGCAGGGAAAGTGACGCAATTGACCAAATGACATTTAATGACAACGATCACAAAAATTCATTCATATTCTTGACAGCTGTGAAAGTGTTATGTCGCTCTTATGAACGCAACTCAAATGAAGTGTTATTATTTCTCTTATTAAAAGCCTCATCTTTAAAAGCATCTAGTTCTTACCCATCCCCAAGAGGCATCTAGAAATGTTGTGGTACAAATGAATAGTACACGATAAACACACCAGACATGAAACAGGGTTACAGGAGAATAGCATTATTAATAGCATTATAATGTAAAAGCCTGAGCATTAAAAATCTGTTTTTGTAAGTCATCTTAAAGACATGTCAGTGATCCTTGCTGCTCAATTTGGTTGATGCAATTAATTAACTTTGCATCATGAATGCTAATATGCTCAGTCTATCCTCAGACAAATCCAGGTTCTGCTACCACCTTAACCATATTACTGTTTCGGGTAGCTGAGATTAAACATGGAGTGGCTTGTGAGACAATTGCGGTGCATGAGGTGTAGCCCTGGCTCTGACAACAACAAAGCCATTTCCATCCCCATTGAAATTCCTTGGTGATGTCCACTCTGCACCATCGGCCTCTCTGGCTAAGCCTCAGGAATACAAACCATCTGTCCGCTCCCCTCTCTCTCGTTCTCTCTCTCTCTCTCTCTCTCTCGTAGACAGAAAACAAGTGCTGCATCACCATTTTAATTCTGGCGTGGGTGTGCAGGTCTTTTTTTTTCTTGCAAGGGATGCATGGAGCAAGCAGTGAGGAGCAGGCGTAGAGTGAAGGATCATGCATGGGTGTGAATCCTAATAACTTCTAGGAGCGCGAAGTGGAAGCTGAGGTCTGGGGAGAATCCGCCCTTAATCTCCCTCTCTCCTTGTCTCTCTCCCTCTCTCTCCCTCCTATGGACCATGCAGCCACGCTCTGTTTACGGGATTTGCCTCCCTTTGATTCTGATTAATTAGCTGACGATGGATGGCTGAGGACCTGAGTGCCTCCGTGTGAGAGACAGAGAGAGGAAACAGTCTGGAACCGAGGCGTGCTCTCAGCGCTGCATAGTTTCACACATGTGCTGTTGCTGTCACTACCTAGCACAACAGCGAGGAGTTACAGCCAAAACAGAGCGATGGCCATATTGAAAATGCGGGTGTGAGTCTGAGGTAGCATCTTTTTTTTTTATCCTGGCTATTTCTACTACCAGTAACATATAACCAGGTGCTGGCCAAGCCCATCAAGCGATATTCATTCATTCATTCATTCATTTTCTTTACTTATGAGTCAGAGTCATAGAGGGGACTGAAGTCTATCCCAGCATGCACTGTGAGGCAGGGACTGAAGATAATAATCATGCATTAATTGATCTTGATATTCTAAATGGCAAAAGGGACCCAAGGGTTTCATTTGTCTCTTTTGAATGCTTGCTAAATTGTCAGCTTAAGCCTTTAAAATACGTAAAAAAAAAAAAAAGCTTTATATCCTGCATTTCCATTGCTTATGCAAGTAGCTTTGATTCATTCTTTCAGTGTTGTGAGCAGATTATTTAACCAGAGAACACAGCTTTATGCTCCATGTCAGAAAGCATCGGCCCTGCTGAAGTGTCCTTGAGCAAGACACCGAAAGTCTCCCAGCTCCATGGGTGCTGCTCTGTGGCCGACCCTGACCTCTGACCTCCTAGTGGAGAGAATATCCCTTCTGATCAGTTCAATATTAGACTTTTGCCTCACATTATTGTTTTATTCTATGTAAGGCATTTTAAACAGTTTTGAAATTCTTCTTCTTTTTTTATATGCTCTGATAGCAGATATTGTCTACCAGATAAAAGCCTGCTTAAGACCCTGAAAGGCCATTGCTTGCCATGCCTATTATTATCACTTTTGTTATTTCACAGCATAAATCAGCAAACACTCCAATAGTAGTACCTCACATGGATTTTCAGATAAGTATGGAGAGCATATAAAGAGATGTTATCCATGTCAGGCTGTATATCTCAATATAGCCACAACATTTTGGCTTTTATGTACCATGATATATATATAGAATGAAGTAGGGTGAGATAGTAGTACAGTCTTGTGTTATGTATTCACGGGTTGACTGTTTATCTTTCTTGTGACTGTTCACACATATAACTTATTTCTAGTCCAACCACTGTACTTTGATATGCTTTCTGTCATATTCAGTGCTTAAAATGAGTCCTTATGTGGCAATACAAAGTCCTTCTCTCTGTCTCCTCCAAATTCTCTGGAGACCTTAAACCTTACTTTTACTCTTTTAGTTGCCATGGATACCTCCGGCGAGGCAGCCGATTGGAGGCAACAATAAACTCAGGCTCTTTCAAGCCTTCGACAAATTTGTCTCCAAACTGACGATCTAGGAGTCTCCCTATATTCTCTCTCACACACACACATGCACACACATGCACACACACACATGCTCATAGTCTCACATGCTTTCATGCACCCTCCCATATATGCACACACATGCTGTACATGTTGATACACTCACCTCGCTGACACACACATCTGCACGCACAAACACACACAAGCACACACGTACAAGTGGCATTGACCGTCAGATGACAGCGGAACAGAGATCAATGTAATCTTCTTCAGCACAATCCAAAGCCACTGTCATCATCTATCTATCTATCCCAGTGGAACAGGAGAGAGGTGTGAAATCAATTCTGCATTCAATTAAGGAGCAGCCAGTCACAGCAGTCTGGCTTCAGAGGTGACCCCGAGTGCTACTCCATGGTCCTCAATAGAGGCCAACTCTAGTTAATAGCCTGGTTTCAACTATAAACTGGGCCAAACAGGCTCAGTCATTATCTACAACCCCCCCGCCAACTGTGCCAGAAGTCATGATCGCATAGATTTCACTGCAGGGCTGTGGCTATAGATGCAAGTGGTTTCAACTACAGCCACATCATCTGCTTTCAGTTCTATTTTATACGCACACACGCAGAGTTGGCCTTATTCCTGGCTCTTCAGAAGAAAAGTAGCAATTGAAGAGCTAAAGGATCGTTGGCGCTCCTGGGAATATGAAGTGTCCGATTCCTCTCAAACCTCGGCAAGCATTACAGGGTCCTTAACAAAAACACTCTTCCATAAGCATTTTAAAAACACCAGCTCTGGTTAAAAATGGAACAAAGACCATCTTCACTTTCAGATACTTATAGGAATCCTTGCCAAAGTGTTGCTACAGAACTTGCAGATGTGGATTAATAAGTATACCCTGACTCCATGTTTTATCTAAAAGTGGATTTAAAGCCAGAGAATATGGTACGTCTCCACGTGGATCATGTTGACTCAACTGCATCAAGTTAATGTGGACTGACGACTGTGTTGACTCAACCATATTGTGACCACTGGAGTTCTGCACAAACTGAAGGTTGGGGCTTTAAAAAAAAAAGCATGTGCAAAAATGGGACAATTTGCACTTCACAAAGAAATAATTTATTTTTGGCCTGTGAACCTCTTACCTTTCCCAGTAACTGTTGGCTACTTTTTGATAAAACTGATTCACTAATAGCATGAAAAGATTTAATTAAAATAGATACAGTTAAACAGGAGCGTAGTCAAGGCTGTCCAAGGATGTGTAGGAGTCATGACTGTATCTAACTAAACTGTACTATTTGATGTTTGTATAATGCTGCTGCCAAAAGGTATACTATCTTCAGCAAGGAAAATAAAGATGAGACTGACTCATAACTTAGTACTTACTCTTGGAGCTTTCTCCTCATGATTTCTGTAACGATTATCATAATGACCTTGCAATAGCATCAATCATTTTAAATTAGCCTTACAGTAGCAATAACCCCCTTGTTTGTTTACATGTGATACTACCACTGTGAAAACACAAAGAAGTGGCTTTTACTCCGAACTACTTACATACTTGACACTGAGGTTTCTCTTAATAACCTCCCAATTTAACAGCTGAATCATCCTCAGTCCTCCCAAAGTGGCTCCAGGTTCTGTTTTCACAGAGGCCTATGCAGATTGATGTCATTATTCCACTGAGTAGCAAACATTTGGAGAAGGGTTCATTGAAAAAAGTGGTGGTTGTTTATCTCAATGAATCACTATCATAATCATTATGAATCCTGGAGGGGAGGGAGATAAACGTGATCCTCTTTATTTTGGCAGGAGTTCAGTGCTACTTCCCTTTTTTCCCTATAGGCAGCTTCATTGAAAGTTCTACTTTAAAAATCTGAAATTGGATTCAAAATAATGACAAGGGAACATGTTAGTATTACTCCTATGACACTAGATAGTTTAATTTTGAGCGCATGGACTTGTGTCTCCTGAACAGCTGAGGTAATGCAGTAATTCAAAGTGTCTTGTAGACAGCTTTAGATCTTAGTGAGGCTGTAAAACTTCAGTGAATGTCCAAGATCACCTGTATAGATCTGTTCTGCATTACTGGGCTGAAAGATGAGTTGACTCGGTTTGAATGATTTTTAAAATTTTTTTGCTAACCTTTATTTAACTCCAGCAAGTTACAGCACAAAACAACACATGACATAGTCCCACAAACATAAATAATAGTAATGAAATAAAGCCTCAGCATCTTCACTGATAAAAAGAAAGAAAGAAAGAAAAAAGTCCAAATAGGCTCCAACCTGTGAGTCAGTTAAAACAATAGCAGGAGCCAATGGCATCATGTTCCATGTGTCTTAATATCAGCAAACCTGAATGCTTTTTTACCTAATTCAATTCTTGCCTTTGATACAGCAAGCAGTACATGAAATATGACATTTGATAAGAATCAAATAAGATTTATATTGAAAACAATCAGTCTTGGATTAATTAGGTGTGCAGCACAGTTTGCATATTTTCTCTATCTAATCCATAGCTAATTTAAGTGTTCGATAGCCTACAGATGACTAATGTAAACCTCTTCCTAAGCTGAAATACCCCAGCCTCTCTCAGTTACAGTGGATCCTTTACAAAAAGGATAATTCCATGTAAATTCAAGTTTTGTGGCCATGGGGCGCTGGTGAGAGAAGCGCTCTTTCTTGATCACATCATTAAGAGATAAAGCCTTGAGCCATTCTGCTGACACTGAATGAGAAACATGGGATGATTTTGTGGACATAGTGACAGTACCCGGGGTTAATTTTACGCGGATATGGGCACAGTTAACATTTAATAATTATCTGGTCTGCATAACTGTGAGCCCCGTGATAATATAAAGCGCAATTGGATGTTAAAGCTAAAACCCTCTATATGTGCACAGATTGTGTTTCCAGGTCACTGTCAGCAGGGAATCTCCACGTTTGCTCTCTGCGTGACATTACAGATGACAGCCTTGTTTCTCAAGTTTCTATGCTCCATAGGATGTTCGCGAATGTAGATTGAATACTTAGATTGCAGGAATATTTGAATTCAATCTAGTGTGAACTTTAGCTTTAATTCAAGATGAGACCACAGCAAAATATGTTTTCAAACAGCCCCCACTAATATAAATATATATTTTGGGTCACTGTGGATAATAACATCTCCTAAATGCCAAAAAATGTAATAGCCGATTGGTAGATTTGATTTATTGCAATAATCCATTTACTAGCAGGGGCACTGCCATGACACATACACTCATACACATAGATTTTCTGCAGTCTGGATGGCAAAAGGCCACATGAAATGTTTTTTTTTTTTTTTTAAACCCCAAATGGATTCAAACCACATTTGTAAATGCACATTTTAAATGCTATCTAAATTGCATATCTTGACATGCAGCTTAGTTTGAACTGTCTTAAGGCTGGGTCCTTGTTTCAGTGGCCTGGGTTAATTCTGGCCCAGGCCTTTTGCTGCATGTTACCCCGTTTTTCCTGTCTCTATCCACTATGTGTAATTAAACAGATTTGAAGAAAAACTGGTTTTGTGTAGGCTAGCCATTTTACTTCATCATATCATGCATGTCACTTTGATGTGTCATGGCACTCAAAACTGGGTCTTACATGACTGCAGAGCAATGTCTCAAAAGTCCTGATGACCATGTCCCCAAGATCTGAGGGGTTCTTCTTACTAACGTATCCTCTAGGGAACATAGGCCATAGACAAATATCCTCCACGTGGTTGTTGGCGGTTCTTTTGAGATCTCCCCATTTGAGCCCATTCCCAGACATTTCTGCCTGGACACCTTTTCTCCAGCTGTTCCTGGGACGACCCTCTTTTCCTTTTTCCTTGGGGTTCCAGGGCAGGGCTTGTTGGTTGAGGAACAAATCAGATTTAGCCTGCAGTGTGAACAAATCTTCTGCATCTAATTCAGTACAGTATCATATCTCACACGTCCTCTCATGTTTTGGCCTCCTTAAAGTATGGAGAGCATGGATAAGTACAGCGGCATATTGAGGATGAGGGCAGTAGGATAGTGTGTGTGCGTGTGTGTGTGCGCGCGCGCGCCTTTACGTGGGCACATTTTTTTTAGATTTATAGGTCTATTATGTAGGTAGACAAAACTTATATTCCCACCTGATTTTATATGGAATGTCTGCATAGTTCTCTGTCTTCCAATATGGCTCTCTGTAACATAGCAGCCATTGTTTTGTATATGGCTATGTGTTGATATATATGAGCATTATATCAACAAAAACATAATAATTTGTCTGATCTTGTAAACAAGTCTTTGTAGAACAGTAATATGCTTTTCCTGTGTTTTACTTACCCTACCACTGCACAGAAATTTTCTTTTTAAAGTGTTTACCAGTGGTTACAGGCAGCGGCCCATAGGGGAAGAAAACGAACAACACAAACACTCGTAAAGCCTAAACACTTGTAAAGCCTCTATTGTTGTTACGTCTGGCTGTTTAACTGTTTTGTGAATGTGAGTGTTTCTGGGTTATGTCTTTGCATATACTGGCTGTGACAAATACTTTCCTCTTGAGGCCAAAAAGAAACTAACCAACTAATACCTCTTGATTTTGCCCAAAAAGCACATACCTGATTTTGGAGTCCCAGTACTTTTCAACTTGTCACCACATCTGCATTTTCTGCAGCTATGCTTTGTAATGAGCTCTGATTGTAAAATGCAGGACTTTTTGGCGCCACCTAGAGGGTCGGGATATTAATGCTTTCTGATGTTCAGTTTCCGCACTCCAGATTCTGAACTACAGACAGCAATAACTCAAAAAAGATTTTGAATAAAACATGTTGTAATATTCCTTTAAATCTATGAGTTTATGTGAACAGATGATCTCAGCGAAAACAGCACATTGTGCAGTCTGGGCGAGCTGTGTGGGAACTGTTGTCGTTAGGAACTATTCTGAGGTTGCCTCAGCAACCTACCCGGACATCCGAGTGGTCGTACAGGTGCCTAAAGTCGGTTCCGACACGCCATTGTGTAAGGTAGTTATTTTAACGTTACCGACATATTAACTCTTAGCTAGGTTTCCTAGCTGAGTTATCCAGTTGTCCAGCACACTAGAACTACCGAAGAAACTCTCCCGTAATGGCTACGGACTCCTGGGCCCTGGCGGTGGACGAGCAAGAAGCGGCGGCCGAATCGGTAAGCAACACGAGCTAATGTTAACGTTAGCATGTTCAGTGAATGACTTGGCCTGTTGTGTTTCTTTTCTGACGATAGTTGGCTACTCAGCGTTATTTTTTTATCAGTTCAACGTGGTCGTTTGCCATCCTTACTAGCCCTTTGCTTTGCTGTGGGTCAGGCAGCAGCTATTATAGTCTCCCGTCTTACATAGGAACGATCCGGTGGACGGAATAGCGCTTAACGTTAACAGTTAGCTAACGTTGACCGGGTTTGAACAGAGATGCTGCGTGCTCACACAGCTCACATGAGCTGAACTAGCTTTAGCTTTCAGCTAGCTAGCTAATGATGCAAGAGGCTCCAAAATAGCCCCTTCCTCTGAGAACTAGTCCTGGCATTCATACGATGCAGAGCCTCATTTGGTCAAGCAAACAAGCATTTAAACTTTAATATCTTGCTCTTTACAGATCAGTAGCCTGCAAATTAAAGACAAACCAGAAGAAAATGGTAAGTGACAATGGTGTCATAGTCATATTAAGTTTGAAAGTGAATAGTCAGAAAAGTTGAAATCTTAATAATATTCCTAATATGAACGCTAATATTACTATTCATGTTGCAGGCACCTCCGCAAACACAACAAATGCAAGCAGTGCAGCGGCAAAGACAGAAGGAGACGGGGACAACAAGACTTCAGAAGAGGATGATAAAGGTGGGCAGTGTGTGTGATTGTTACAGTGTAAGTGTGACCGTTTGCCTGCGAGGAGAACATATCCAATTTGCCTAACAGATGTGATCATTCTCAAGTGACCAACTTGGCTGGATTAGCATATTTGTTTGTTTGAGTAGCTTGGTTGTCTCTTCTGTCTTAAAAAACTGATAATTTTTTACAAAAAAATTTCTTTCTTCAGAGGACAAAGCGGCCCAGTCATTGTTGAACAAGCTGATCCGCAGTAATCTTGTCAACACTACCAACCAAGTGGAAGTTCTTCAGAAAGATCCTAACTCTCCACTCTACTCTGTCAAGTCTTTTGAGGAGTTGCGTCTGTGAGTGACTTTGCTATTTATCCATCTGTTCCTTTCTTGATGCCTGGCATTAGCTTGGTGTATTTACTGATTTTGGCTACATGATATTGACTTTCATATTGTGTGTATTTTGCTGAATATTGCAATTGTGAAATACTGTGAATTGCAATGGCATAGCCAGATTTTTCAACACTTGAGATTTTTCAGCAAATAAACTGAGATGGAGTTGCTTAAGAATTGTTGTTGGAATGCAGCGATTTTCTTTTCTTATATATAATGCTCATTTTGAATTATGAACCATTTTATTCAGATCTCAAGTACCGTATTTAGTAGTACACACATGGCTCTGATAAAATAATTGCAGCAAATTTGACATTTCAGATTCAGTTCCCTCAAGTAGTCCAAAGTCTTTCCCATCAAAGTGTCTTTGAGCATGATACTGGATCCTTCCTGCTCCAGGATTGCTGCTATAACTATCTTGAAGGCGTGTGTGTGTGTTTTATGCATACCTCTCTTAGGGGTGCATGCAAAAGAAAACATTTGGTTATGTTAGTACTTGACCAAAGGAATAGTTGGATAGACCTATTTCAGTATCTGAAAAAAATGTTTATTCACCACATTCCCATTTAATTATTTTTAACAGTGTGGCAAATGTACTCATCATGGGCCCATCTGCCACTATGGCTGATCCACACCAAAATATTTGTGTCTGTCTAACACTGTATTCTGGGTAAACTGATGATCAGGTGCTCAGAGTTTTCCAAGAAAAAAAAGAAGTTGTGATATATGTCCATTCTCTCTTCTTCGCAGCAAACCTCAGCTGCTTCAGGGCGTGTACGGCATGGGGTTCAACCGGCCCTCCAAAATCCAAGAGACTGCCTTACCTATGATGCTGGCAGAGCCGTGAGTACACTACAGTCTAGCTGCTGTGGAGTCCAGTCATAGTCATTTTGTCTCTTCAGACTTACTGAAATCACTGAACTTGAATAGATGCAGTATAAGCATTTGAATCAGGAACACTCATCATAAAGTTGAACCACTATGTACAAATGGTTGAATACTTGCATTTGGTGGTACAGGTTCTGTTCTCTGCCATTCTTCCTGTATGAATCGAAGCAGCATGCTAAAGATTCACCTAGAAATGCAATCAACCCCCCAGGGTTATACAGAGCGGAGCCCAGTAGACACATATCACTGAGACATGGAATATACATAATGCACAAGGCAAAGAGTCATCATCACAAGTATAATTAGTAAGACTCCAGAACAGGAGGAGGTTCGGGTGGAGGGGGGAGGAAGAATAACCAGTAATAGCAGCGTAAAGCAGATGGCAGCAGCACAGGCAGTCAGCAGCAGCGTTTGGCAGGTTGACACCGCAGAGAAGAATGAGGTGGTGTTGGCATACTCTGCCTTGTTGAGGTGTCTGGCGTGACTGGTGATCGTTTGATCAGCTCATGTGGCACTTATGACTTGTGTGTCTTGCCTGAACTAGTTCAAACTTTAAAGTTTCACAATTGTCCTCAGTCTTAATTTCCTTTTCCTCATTTACTTCTCAGCTGAAATGATTGCTCAGTTTAGTAGCACATGTGGGCCGCCATGAAAATCGGCACTAACAAGTGTCCACCTTTTGGCTCACCTGCCAATGGTTGCTAAATTATAAAAGATTACCAGTATCACACTACACGGTATAAGCAAGGCATTCAAATGTTATCGTCTCAAACATTTACTGGCCAATGATGTTATTGATTTATGTGGCAAAGACAAATTTTACTTATGATTCACAGTGTTGATTTTGGATCTTATCAGCAAACCTTTGACCTGCTGTGCCTGCTCTCTAACGCCCTGCTCCCTTTAGTCCACAGAATCTGATCGCCCAGTCGCAATCAGGAACAGGGAAAACGGCTGCCTTCGTCCTGGCCATGCTCTCCCATGTAGACCCCAACAACAGATATCCCCAGGTTGGTTTTCATACCTCCCACTGCTCCTACTGTCTGTATCAGAATTTAAAATATGTTGAGTTTCTTTTTTTCTGACACGCCCTCTCAAAGGCCTCCACCCCACAGATTTTCATCATATGAATCTCAGGAGTTGGTACTTTCTGCCACTAAGCCTAACCTTAATCTGTACAAGAGAACTTTAATCTGCAAAATTATTCATAAAATGCTTTTAACTAAATTAGAGTCATCTGTTATTTTGATGGAAAAATATTCTTGGCACATTGTACATTTGAAAATAAGTTAACAAATAGTGAATAATATGGGACCTTGTAAGCTGAACTCCTTTTCCAAACAATTGTCACACCCTGTGGGGAAAATTTAAAAAATTGTTATGTTTTCCATCTGCACTCGCAACAGCTTAAGCAAACTAACAGACACTGCTTGCTTTTTAGATTATTGGGACCGCTGGCTTGAATGAGAAGTTCAAACAATTCTAACATGCCACTTTGAGGTCCAGCATTGAATTGAAAATTGTCTTGTGAAGGAAAAATAACTGGCGGTCTTTTTATTTATGTATTACTGGATCACATAAATGCACATCCAGGCAATTCAGAGAAGAGCAAATTCTAATCTACCATGATAAACTTAGAAAACATAAATAGCTATGAAGTTTACTTGGCCCTAACTGCTGTCCACCCCCTCCTTTCTTTTTATTAGTGCCTGTGTGTGTCGCCCACTTATGAGCTGGCACTTCAGACTGGCAAGGTGATCGAGCAGATGGGAAAGCACTATCCAGAGGTCAAACTGGTCTACGCCATCAGAGGCAACAAGTGTAAGGCTCTTCTGCTGTCTACATTCCCACATCTTCCTCACTGCGAGAGGAAAATAGATGGACATGATGTGTTGGGAGTTTATGTGGTTAAAATCCTGTGAAGGGCACATCGTATATCCTAATTTTAGCTTGTTTTATGGTTGGTTAACTTTTTATTATGTCTGCGCTGTCAACTCTATTGTATTTGGAGCCAGGCTGTGCTGCCTTCAGGTGCTGCTGGAAATGATAAGTTGAGTGCATATGAATGATCCAGCCCACCTTATGGCGATATTATCATATCCAAAATCCCAGAATATACCTAGTCTTATATCATGATATCAATATTATAAAACGTAATTGCCCAGCCCTTGAAAGTTGGGAATCTATAGCAGTCGTTTAGATAAAAGGTTTAAAGGGCAGACAGCATGCGTGGATCATCAGTGATTATTTCGTCTTTATTCTGCTGCTGCATCACAAATTAGCTCTGAGCAGCTTCATTTGTGAATGAAGCCACCAAAGAAATGATTTCTCTTGCACGGTCCACTTGTGACCAAAAACACTTTAATGTGCAACAAAATTATAATTTCTGATCCTGAATAGACGTTTCCAAGGAGCACTTGAAGGCAGCATCAAACACTACTAGCTAAGTCATCTGGGAGAAGCACTCACTCTCTGAAGCAAGTGCTGCCAACTGAAAGCACAGTGTTTTGCAGCAGTGATTTATGGAGTTATACCCCAGAGCCCTGATGGAACCTCACTATTCTTTTCATTTGTGACTGGAAGCTCTGCATTACATCTGTCTTTTGAAATCATAACTCATTAAAATGAGTCTGAAAACAAGTAATCCTGATCTCACACTTTGCATCAAGGCGGCAAATGAGCCATTATTCTGTTTGGTAACTTGCATCTTGGCCTTGGAAAAGCTAAATGACCCCAACCTTAAATGAAAATATTGTCATATGACATTTTGTCCATATCACCTACTCTGTGATGCTTCAGTGACAGTCATATTTTTCTTATTGATGAAGACACCAGTACATCTGAAAAATGATTTTGTGTGTGAGTGTTTTGTTTCTTGTGCCTCCTCCAGTGCAGCGGGGCATGAAGCTGCAGGAGCAGATTGTCATCGGCACACCCGGCACCATGCTGGACTGGTGCTCCAAGTTCAAGTTCATAGACCCCAAGAAGATCAAGGTGTTCGTGTTGGACGAGGCTGATGTCATGATCGCCACTCAGGGTCACCAGGACCAGAGTATCCGCATCCAGAGGTCAGAATGCACACCTAAACTGACAAGAAAGAAACCTGCACAGAGCCACATACTAATTTTGTTTTTGTTTTAGTTTTCAATGTGTAAATGAAAAATAGACTTTTGAATAGCTCAAAAAATATTCCTGACACAAGCTATCGCATCTTGAAAGCTGCATCATATTATGACATGCATCCTTAAAACATTTTATGGCGCAAAGCATTTTTTTTCCCAAGTTGAATGGGCATCTAGGGGCATGCAGCTTCACAAATAACCACCTCAACCTTTTCCAAATCCCACTGACTCCCAGACTGTTGACCTTTTCCCTCGTCTCCTCTGTGCCTCCCAGGATGTTGCCTAAAAACTGCCAGATGCTGCTGTTCTCAGCCACGTTTGAAGAGTCCGTGTGGAACTTTGCCCAGCGCATCGTGCCTGACCCCAACATCATCAAGCTGAAGCGAGAGGAGGAGACGTTGGATACGATCAAACAGTACTACGTGCTGTGCAACAGCAAGGAGGAGAAGTTCCAAGCCCTGTGCAACATCTACGGAGCCATCACCATCGCCCAGGCCATGATCTTCTGCCATGTGAGTCCACACAGAAGGCCCGATCTTGTCTTTTTTGCAAAGTGTTTGTAAAAATGAAACTTGAAATTGGTCAAATTTGAGGCATACTCAGAAGAATTCTTAACATTTTTTGTAAACCAGCAAATCGACACTTTTTGATCACAGATGTATAAAACTGCTCAAAACTCAGAGTTTACATGATTGCAGTGCAGAAACTTGCATACTGTGCAAGGACAAGTTTTTAAGCTATAATCCATGTCATGTTGTAGTAAATCATGGTTTTCTGCAGTTTTTTGTTTAGTTGTTACAAAATGAGTTCCAGTTTAGTGGTAAATTAATGTAGTTTACACTTGTAACTCCCATCTTCTGAGACAAAGGCTTTTATCCACCCACTCTAATGTGCTATTTGTATTCATCCACCTAACCTGTATTTGTCTGTCTAATACTTACATACTGATCCTCCCAACATCCACCAGTAAACTGCTGATCTGTGTTAACGTTATAGTGAGTCTACAGCTGTGTAATTATTCCCATCCCTGATGTTAGGCCTGTTCTTAAGTCAGGGCAGTAAAAGGATGAGAGGTTGTACACAGGAAGCACAGGAATGCAAAGTTGTGACCAAAATGTTTGGTTGGGTTTACTTCGAACATTATTCTGTTGATGCACATTGTATTTTGAATTTGGCGATGTTTTTGTATTTGTTTACTATGCAGAGTGCTCACACAGAGTCACCAGCCCGTTTACACTCCCACAGCTGGTTGCTGACAAAAAACAATTTGAATTTGAATGATCTGTGTTGAAAACTGTAGCTCTCAAATGAGTTTCTGTGGGAATGAGGACTCCAATCTTACCATAAGTTTCTTTTTTTTCTGGGACCCTACCAGAGGGTTCTGCAACCTTGCTTTTGTTTCTCAACCTGCCAGTTGAAAAACGCTGGTCTCCTTAGTGAAGTTTTATTGTTGAACCTCTTTTCTCTGTGGCTCAGACAAGGAAGACGGCAGGCTGGCTGGCAGGGGAGCTTTCCAGAGAGGGGCACCAGGTGGCGCTGCTCAGTGGAGAGATGCAGGTGGAACAGAGGGCCGCTGTCATCGAACGCTTCAGGGATGGCAAGGAGAAGGTCCTGGTCACCACAAACGTTTGTGCACGAGGTACGCACAGTATGCAGACAGGAGGGGAGAATTAGTGTCATGTCATCTTAGGACCTAATAATGTTCATAATAAATCAATTAGTACATTTAATACACTGGAAGGGAATGGAATTAAACATAGAAATGTTACCCCATTGCAGAATCGAATATCTAACAATAGTGTGCATGTTTTTTTTATTTTAAAATTTTCTGCCTTTTCCCCCTGCTTGTCTTGTATCCAGGTATCGACGTTGAGCAGGTTTCGGTGGTGATCAATTTTGACCTTCCAGTGGACAAAGATGGAAACCCAGACAACGAGACGTACCTGCACAGGATCGGCCGCACAGGTCGATTTGGCAAAAGAGGACTGGCCATCAACATGGTGGACAGCAAGTTCAGCATGAACATCCTCAACAGGATCCAAGAGCATTTCAGTAAGCCCAACAGCAGTTACACACACACACTACTTTCTATCTTTTTCTTAAGCACACACTGACCATCGACTTGTGAATTTGTGTTCCATATGTCAGCCCTCTAATTGAACACCGTCATTTTCTGTGGTCTCTCCCTCGACAGATAAGAAAATTGAAAAACTAGACACAGATGATCTGGATGAAATTGAGAAAATCGCCAGCTAAAGAGTACGACATGATCGCATGATGGACACCGACCCAGCTTCCCTTCCCCTCCACTCTCTCCAAGGACTGTACGCTCCTACAGTGTTTTATGCTTTTATTTTTTTAGTCGTCAGAGAAAAGAGCAAAGCCACAAAACACAACATATGTTTACACGTGGATGTGTCTTCTCTCAGACGGATGTTTTTTAAGTCTCTGGAACATACCCCGTTTCACTCTTTGTACTTTACTCTAAATAAAAGTCTATAATGTTATTGCTGTGTATCGTAATGCTGCAGAAGCAGACGTAGTTGGATCTGTTTTACTGTACACATATGGATATACAAACACTTATTGCCGCTTGCTGTAGTGGTGGCATGATACAAGCTTACTGTCCTCAGAGATTTTAATGTTTGTGTTAAATATTAAATTAATTACAAGAGCCCAAACCTGAAAAGGACTACTCCTATGTGCCACAAGTTGCTAGTTTCAAAGAACAATAGGAACATACTATAACTGAATGTAACTATATCATGCAAGCTATAATAGCATTTAGTGTGCTCTATTGTGATTACCAAAACTCAGAGTACAAAGGGTGAAGTTGGGTATGCTGTACCAAGTGGTAGATTAATCATCAAGATTACATTGTTGAGATGGTGATGGTTGAGTGTCAAGGGTCTATGCAAACTTATCAACCTGTGATAACTATTATCAAATACTATTAACCTTTATTCACAACGACAGACAGAAAATTTAATCCACAGATAACCTCAGTTTTAGCATCAGGGTTTGTAGTCAAATGCCAAATAGGCTAGAGTGAAAGTAGACTACTAATTCCAAGTCATGGACATTTAGATACGATCATGTTCAGTCAGTATCAATCATCAGCCAACCACGCATCATCTCACAAGCATGTTGTTGTTTATCATTTTAAGAACTATTATGGCCATTATGTTTTATGATCTATTTTGGTGCCACTACTGAGCAGCAATCATTTGTGTTTTTTTTTTCATTGTTTGTTAAAAAAAACCTCATTTTACTCAAAATGTGGCCATTCAGGTCTGATTTCCCTCGTGTCTCACTGTCCCACACAATCTTTTGAATCAGGGTCTCCATTTTGGCTTCTCTTCAGCTACATTATTCACCCAGGCTGTGCTGCCATTATTAAGGATTGTGAGGTGAAAAATTACACAATGCCTTCCTCAAGTGCATTTATTAATGGTATATATGATTTTGTTATTGATACTCAAAGATATTGGGCTTAATATTCTGACTAACACTTGAAATTTTGATCATATATTGAATTATGGACGTCTTTAGGATGTGTGAATTATCCATCTTGTTGAAACCAAATGCTGATTTGACTTGAGGACCATTAGCACCTATGCCAATCAGATTCACTGTGTTACTCCAACATGGTCACATGGATAGAAAACTTGTACTTGTGTACATATTTAAAACATTAGGTCAAAGAAAGTGTGTGGCTGAATGATAGACTGCTTGTCACTTCTAAGAAGTGCAAAAACATTCCTTTTTGAGGTTCAATTTTGATAGATGCAGCACTTCATGATTATGGTGAGCCTAAATCAATAAACTTTGCATTAATGGGTGACTGTACAAAATTAAGAAAACTGTGTGATGACTAGTGCAATCCATTAATGGACTGGAACATTAAGGGCAATGATTGGTCAATCTGAACATTTTACAAACCTTACCTGGCGCTGAGAAACGTGCCAGTGCTAGTTTGATTTAATGGACTGCTGGCGGACAACTCGGTGAAAATCACTTCACTCAGTGAGCAGATGCAGCCAAATTATGAGCGAGTGAGAATGCGCTGAAAATGTAACACAATAGTGAACAACATGTCTGTGAAGTCTTTGGAGTACAGAAGCAGTGTATGCAGTTTCATTTGGACATTTGGATGTAAACCTTATCAGTGGGAGTGTGTTCTGAGTGCACTTTGTTGATCCATAATGTAATAATACCACTGTATATGAGAGCCATGGATGCACACAGCAGCTTTGGCTACAGGACTCAACACTCCTCTCCACATGTTGTATACCTTACTTGATAATTATCAAAACCTACCAAAAAAAACAGATCATAATTGTATACGTAGGAGTAATATTGTCTAATCAGGTTTTTAAAGCAAGTTGTCTTGAAACATGAAGGTCTGCATAGACATGACAGGTTCAAGGTGTGTGGCATTCTGTAGCTGAGCTGCGTTCATGGACACAGTCATGTATTTCTGAAATATGTTGAATTAAAAGAACACATAGATGTTCATCTGTACTTAGTGTACTTAGTCTAACGCTTATTTGTGTATCACATGTATGAAGATTTGAAAGAAAAACACAATATCCAAAGAGGTCCATGATACTGACTTTGAAAAGTCCTAGAAAAGTTATGGAATTTCAGAATAGTATTTCCAGGCTTGAAGAAGAAAAAATTAATAGGGAGAAATGATTTGGTTAAGTCCTGAAATTTTAATAATTAAATTTTTCTTTAATGGTGTCAGGTGTCACAAAAAGCTGTAGTTGGCTACATAACAGTCTAGACATCCTTGCTCGAGAAAAAAACAAACTGAAAAAGTGAAAAACAAGTTGTTTACTTTTTCAAACAGTTAAAAAATTTTGGTAATGGAAATTTGAATCAGGGACATGGCAACGTCATAGAGAAGTTTGGGAATTTAAACAAGGAAAAGGTGTGGTAACCCTGAAAAAATACATTTGAGCTAAATATAAATTCATAAAAAACTTTATTACATTTGGCTCATACAAATGCGTGGAAATGTAGTATGAATGAACAATGTTCAAGTAGGAGGACTAGTCCTATGGCTTTCCTCTGGAAGGAAGCTCCTCCTCTGAGGTGTGAGGTGAGAGCTGCAGATCTGAGGACAGAGAAGACAAAGAAAACCATCAACATGTCTGTATACAAGGGCTGGACTAACTAATGACAATGCCACATGAGAGGACCAACTTTAAATAACAATCACTATTTAAAAGGCAGACACAGTCATTAAGTTGAATTCCAGTGAGCCGCATGTCCATATGAACCAATGAGAAACCAGTTTCCTCACCCAGGGTGTCTACAAGTTCAATTTAATGCTTTTTCAGATTTTTGTGACACCCCTGGTCCCTAAGGAAGGAGCAGCAGGTCTCTCACCTTCCTCTCTGTAGTCGACCCTGGTGAGGAAGAGGCCGTGGGCGGGGGCAGCCAGGTCATGGGGGTAGGCCAGAGAGTCCCGGGCCTCTTTTAACTCCTTCAGCTGAGAGACTGAGAGCTGGCCCCGTCCTACAGCCACCAGAGCCCCAGTCATCCTCCGCACCTGAAACACAAAGTCAAAGTCAGTTATTTCTCTTCAGGTTGAACTGTCCAGGTGGTTAAAGGATATTGACCCAAAACATAATGCAATGATTTATTTTATGCTGAGTATTTCTCAGTCATTGCCAGCAGGTGGCACTATTTACCCACCATACATCACAGCACCATCACATATCCTCATCCCAACACTGAACACTCGAAAAACTCTAGAAATATTAGCAATATTTGTGGCATTGAGATGACACTAACCTGCTTATAGAGAAAAGACCTGCTTTTAAATGTCAGCTCCCAGAACTGGATCTCCCTGGGGAAAAAAATACAAGAGTAGTGTTAAACAAAAAATGTGCTCCTCTTATGCACACAACCTAAACGCCTAAATTACAGTACAAAGGATATAACTAACTAAATATAACTAAATATAAGCATCTCTGAAGCTAATAACTAATTAACTACATTAACTACAAGGACATTTTCATATATGATTATAATGCATGAAGTATATAACAGAATATGTATGACTGTTAAAACTCCCCTACAAATCACAGATACAACTAAGTAAAACAAAAGCCAAAATTAAAAGCAAGAGAACAAAAATGGGTCTTCAGCCGTTGTTTTAAGTTGATTCAGATAATCTGATATCAAGGGGAGGGCTGCTCCAAAGTTTAGGGGTAGAAACAACAAAAGCACAATCATCCTTTGGCTTTAGCCTCGATGGACTGACCCAGAGCTGCTGAACTGAGGACCTTAAGGAGCAGACAGTATCAACTGAGCACAATAATTCACAAATACACTCAGCTGTTTGCTCGCCCTCACGTTTACGCAACAAATACAGAGACAACCTTTTCTCACGAAGCATCACAGCGATAACATCCAGCCCTGAAGACGTGACAGTGTATTTGGCATCACTGACTGAATGTGCCATACCAAGGAAAGGTTAAACACTGCCGAAGGGGTTGAGACGTCACTTCAAAAGCAGAACGCTATCTGAGATGGCTGTCAAATGAAATGCAGGGTCTCTCAGTTACACACGAGCAGCCACAGAGGAGGAGTGTGGAGGAGACAAAATGACACCTATGTTCTTTTTTCTGTTCTACACTTACCACCTTTAATAGCTCTAATGCTTATTTCAATAATAGCAAAGTTGACATGTTGCATTCATATGCCAGACACTTAAAAACAGTACATAAGAAAGGTTAAACCAATCGAATTAAGCTCGTTTATTTTTTTAAGATATGCCTTTGTAGATGGCACTGATTTTGCCGGTCTAAACTCCTCAGGTAGGTGTGATCCAAAGCCTGGGTGCCCGGATGGCAAAGGTCGGCTGCACACCTTCAGTCTTAAGCCCAGATGTCAGCCTGGTCAAGACGGTCCTGCCTGAGCATCTCGGCCTGCACTGCAGCTTTTGAACGGTTAAAAGATCTGAGATACAGCTGGAAGGAACGAGGCCCAGCAAGTCATCCAAAGTCATCGTTCATTCATTTTTACTAACAAAGCAATGTGCCTCAATCTATTGTGTGGGGACATGTCTCTCCCTTATCTCTCCTTTGTTGATATTGTAATGCTTTTCCTCCAGTATGTATGGAAAGACGTTCCAACCAGTCCAGAGTTGGAGGGTGATGTGACATTCATGCTTCTGCCAGACATCAGATAGAGCCCAGAAGCTCTCCTCGTGCACAGATTTGTTTAAATGTCACTTGCTGAATACATCACTGCAGCTTAGGCCCAATAGGATTATACATAATGCCATAGAAAATATGAATCCATCTTTTTTTTTTTTTTTTTTTTGCAATTTGAGATTAAGTTTCACTCTTTTTCCTGGTGTATGTTGTTCCACCATTTGAATCACAGCAGCCCTCTGTTTCCCAAAACTGATTGGCTGACAGCCCTGAGGTTTTTTGGGGGGGAAAAGAGTGAACCGAGCACGAGGGAGCACGGTGAGAATTGGGTCAAATGCAAATTTGACTCAGCGCTTGCCGTCTGATTAAATTTTACATGTGAGGAGTGCAGAAGGAGTCTTTTACACAGCTTTCCTGTTGGCTAATGGACTCTGAGGGGGAACATGTCTAGGTGAAGAGAGCATGTGTGTCGTGTTGCACAATCAGTGTGTGTGTGTCTGTGTCTTGACTGCCTCCCTGCTAAAACAGATACACACAGAGTCAAGTATCATAAATAGATAACAGATAAATGACCTCTGTTTGACATATTGGAGCGTGCATCTGCATTTTGATTTCTCCTCTTATGGTTCCATTTAAAGACATTTTCAGTGTATTTCTGAAACCAAATGCTGAAAAGGCTTTATAAAAAAAACAAATATCCATCAATCCTCAATTTTTGTGAGCAGAGATGATTGGAATAATGTGAATACAAGTGATCATTCTGATGTTTATTACACACATACAGTACATATATGTTACCAAGTATCCTAATTGTAATTAACACCAGGAGGCTGGCGAAAACCGTTTGTCCAACAGTCACCAGCTCGATGAAACGTGAACGCAGCATCATGCTGAGCCAATGCCCAACAGAAAGCTTTGGCATGGAGTGCTGTTCATTTATGTATGACCTGCTACGCAATCAACCAGCTAAAAGCCATGAGATCAAACATTTCTGGGGAAAAAAAAAACCAAACATCCTCTTTTCTTCTTTGTCGAGACTAGAAAACTTTATTTGGCCTCACACACCGCAGTGCTCTGTTTTTGGTATCAAAAATGTAGTTCAACCTTTGGCTCTTCAATAATTCATGACTCAGTTTCCCCTTGTTTTATCACTGTTACTTAGAATAGTGACCCTCATAAAAAATAAACACACCGCTCCACTGCGGGTCTTCTGCAGGACCAAAGCTTGGCTGAGACTAAAGTTAGCACACACCGAGCCATTGATAGGATTCTTTTTTTAAGAATGACAGAGCAAAAGGTTCTGGTCTAGTGAGGGTGCAGCCAGAGGTTTTGGTAGGAACCGTGTCAAAATATGCCATTATCATACATGATGAAATATGTCACAGATTTGTAAGCCTGATGCTCATGGCTTGTTCATGCACCATGTGTGCTGGGGTTAAGGGACTATGTGACATTTATTTTGAGAAGCGTTAACACTCCACCCGTGTCCATATTGTGCACCATATTTTCAGGGTAAATAATTAATGCCCATGAAAGTGGTATTTGGCATGCAGAATGACCCCCATGGACATGTAATCCTCCAAAGCTCGCATGCCCTTCTCTCTCCCAGCCCCCCACTTCCACTTCTGCTATGAATTATGTCAGTCCTCATTGTCTGAGATACATTAACTACACACCTGCACAAACAAAAACAAGTTCACTGCTGCACTCTGATCTAACATCCTTTACATATTTAAGGTACTTGAATTTTATGTGGAATAGCCTTTAATATGTCCAAAAGCATGAACCACTTGACCAAAGACAGTGAGCAGTGCGTTTTTATAATGCACCTTATGCAACATCAATAATAACGTTTTTTTGGTTATATAATAGATTTAATTTTAGTTTTAGTCCTTTGGTGTGTCTGATCTAGATGATTTAATTCTCAGTGAAACTCAATCCATTAACGGCTCTCCTTGCTAGCACTTGGACTGGATTCATTGTAAGTCTGAATCACATTCTGTTTGATCTGTGGGATTTTCCTAAATATCACATCAAACATAGCAGGCTGTCCATCGAGTCAAACTGAAGCCTGGCTAGGGAGCGGGTAATGAGATTTTCAAGCCTGCACATGCAGGGCTGGTTGAGTGGGGAGACTGTAAATGATTCAAAACTTTGCCCAACTTGTTGTGCATCAGAGGATGAAAGATTGAGAAGCACATTACATCCAGAAGTGTAAAAGGTTAGGCGTCCAAATAAAAACACACGCAGTCTACCTGTGGAAATGCGTGTGAGCAAAGGCGCTTCCTGGCTCGATGCTGGCCACCTCCAGGGTCTTGACTGGGCTCTTGAAGGGCATGTCGGAGCTGCATGCTCTGAAGCTGCTGAAGTCGTGAGTCCCGACCAGCAGGGCGGCAGCTTCGCGCATGGCTCCCACATCCAACTCCCTGACACGAGGGAAGAAGAGGCTTTAAAAATACAGCAGGGAGGAGTTAGATGCTGATCAAATGTAAAATTCCCTTTTTCATGACTTCCCATGATGAAAATGTTAACTTTGCATGACCTATATAAACATAATATGACTTTTCTTTTTCCCTGACCAAAATTTTAAACACACTTCAGATTCAAACTTTTTATTCTGCAGGGGAACATCACTTGTAATGCAATGGAAAATAAATATTGCATTTGCTGCACAACTAGTTACTAACTTTTTAAACTGAGGCTGACAAACGCCTGTGACACCTCATGACTTGTCTCTAGAATTTACTGAATTCCCCAACTTTCCATGTCTGGAATACTTTGAAGTTTGGAGGTCTATTGCAGGACCTGTGGCCTGTGAGGACACAGAGCTCAAGAAGGTCAGGCTGCACTGTGCACATTAAGTAACATTAATGGGTTTCCGGGCCTCATTGTTCCTGCCTTCAAAGCTGAGTAATTTATTGACTGACCTACATAATATAAATTGCTGTGTGGTTTTGCTGGGTCTAATCTTATGAAGGAGGGTGCCATGTGAGAGAGCGGAGCATGGCAACTACAGCCACATTTGAGGGAGGGAAGAGAGGACCCGGTGCTCGAATTCTCCACGGTACCACGCTACTGTCGGTGCTTAAATGTGATCTGACAGAGAGAGGGAGAGAGAGAGCGACTGAATGAGGGAGGGAGAGATAGTGAGCGGGGACATGGATGACTGTTCAGAGTGATGCACTAATTAAATTCTTGAACATGAGAGTTAGTTATGAATGAGGATGAGGGAGAGCGCTGCAAAAAATGCCCGTGTCAGCCGCTCATATGGAGGATCATGGAATTTTGTCAACGAGCTATTTGGCAAATGTAAAAATTATTTTCCATTGTGTTCGAGTTATGTTCACTTCCCCTGCAGAATATAACCTTTGAATCTGAAGTCCGTTTGAAATTTTGGTCAGGGACAAAAAGTCATGTTATATTTATATAGGTCATGTAAATTCAACATTTTAGTCATGGGAAGTTATGGGAATCTTACATTTGACACAGTGGGAACCCGGCGTTTACCTCTTGCCTACTACCCTTCACTTCCAAAGGAAATGCTTGTTTTTTGCTATCCCAGAACAATTTTACCATTTTAGCTTTTTACTCACACTGCTGGGAAAGAGATCATTTCACTTCTTGTCAGTGCAGTTTCACTTATTCCAAGACTTTTGCTGCAAATTAATGCCACTGGATTTAAAACCCCTCTTAAAAACCTTGAACACACATTGCTAACAAAGGAAGTGTTTTTCTCTTGATTTCAGAAAAAAATGTGATTTTAAAATTTGGTGAATTGCTAAGATGAACATTTTTTGCAGTGGGAGAGTGGAGAGAAAGGAGGTGCGATGACGTGAGCGAGGCAGATCAAAGAGAGAATGGAGAGAGGCTGCCGAGGGAGAGATGCTCAGGGCTGGAAGGAAGGGATGGATGGAGAGAAGAGGAGAGAGGGAGAGCGAGGCAAAAGAGGAAACAGATAGTGAAAGGAAGAAGGAAAGGAGGAGAGAACGAGAGAGAGCGAGGGAGGGAGGGAGAGAGAGAGAGGCAGGAAAAAAAGGAGTCAGGGTAATGTGTGTGGGTGTTGTTCTGCATCTGTATAAGCCCGCAGCTTATCTTGCCCTACTTTTCCCAAAAAGTGAAGAGAGGAGAGAAAAGCACACAAATGCTTTTCTCTGAAATGTGCTTTTTCACGCTCCCTCCCTCCAATCACAGCCACAAGAACATCAGCCAAGCTACAAACCATATACTGCTTCCTCTCTCTCTCTCTCTCTCTTCTCTCTCTCTCTCTCTCTCTCAGGATGTCGGCTCAGATAGACCACTTTGTTTGACTGGCCCTAATTTGCAGCTCTTGCATAGCACGTGTAGATTATTCATGTGTTTCATGCATCATTGTATCAGGGATGGCATGATCTTATTGTGCGTGCGTGTGTGTGTGTGCGTGTGCGTGTGTGTGAACATTCTTGTTAGTTCCCGGATTTTTACTGTACGAAGG
>OMLF01056139.1:115314-136685 GCA_900302615.1 Holocentrus rufus | reverse complement strand
AATGGAGCCCACGAGCCAATAAGAAATGAGCACTAGAGAAGAATTAAAACAAGCTGTACAAATTGCTCTGTCTTCATTGTTCAGGTTGTGCTGCGATGGCATGAGACAGTTTCTACAAGATTTAGATGCTGCGTGGTGTTTAAGGAGTGTGTGCTCTCCAGGTCCAAGTGGACGTCCAGTGAATGTTCATCAAACCCAGCTGGTTGTAAAGTGTTTGATACTCATAACCAATGGGTTGTCAAACGTATTTCCCGACAGTGATTGCCAGTCTATCAGTGTGTGACGTCCAGTCTTTTCACAGTCTCATCAGTGGTGCAGTGTGTGCCAGGCTGAGCCCATCTGTGTCATAAGCAGGGACTTGGCGTGAAAAGACCCTTCTACATTAAAAAAAAAAAAAAAACACAAGGCTGCACTGGAATAACAATCAAACCATCTAGGTCTTTTCATAAACTTTAAGAAAATGTTGTTTAGAAGCTGGGTGTTACAGCAACTTAAATGAAACTAAGATGTGTTTCTCATACACAGCTTTATTTTCAGCTGCCCGACACAAACGGGAACATCAGCCTGGTACAGTTACATATAACAATGTTTCTTGTTGTGTTGATACACTTCTTTTGTTCAACTGTCTGTCACCACAACCTCATATAACTTACAAACCTGTTGGAAACACTATTGATGTTAAACACTCAGTCAAAAAGCCAGTCAGTTAGCATGTTGCTGCTGCCCATGGGATTACAGATGTGTACATAACAATGAAACACTCATTCATAACAGATGTCTTATATCTCCAATCTACAACTCTAATTTACAGCTGAGATCATCTCCTGTCCTATAAACAAAGCCAAATGATTAAAGATATAATTCAAACTGTCAACAAGTGCGCATTGTGGCAACTGTGGCAACATCTAATTAATCAATCATATGATTTGAATGTGCTCTTAGCTCTCAGGCTTCTTAGTTGATCAGCTGCTTTCATTTCTTGTATGGAGAATACAGTAGCAAATATTTGGCTTATAGCACTATTTACATACAAAGAGGCACTGCTGACATAACATTGTTAGTTATTGAAATGCCCTTGCTATTGTGTAAGATCTAGCTATATATATATAAAACCATATATCACTGCATGGTTAACAGTCCATTATTAGCAAAGTAATAGATGAGGGAACCCAGAAGTACATTCTCCAGTTGGGTGATATCATCTTAATTAATTTGCATACAAGAAAAGTGTAATGGGAATATTGAGAAAAATCCTAGCTAAGATGCTAACGTAATACGGGTTGTACTTAATATTCATAAGTAAATGCTAGCTAGCTAATAAAATGACAGGAAATAAGTTTGGCAAAGATGTTTGGAAATAAGTTTTGGTGCGTCATGATGAATTTGAAAGCAGCCAGGTATCAAGTAGTGAAAAGTCTGAATCTGAGTTTGGCACTTGATGACGATGGCACCGTGTAAAAAATAAAAATAGATAATATAGATTTGATTGGTTGCAAAAAATTAACTTGTTGGCAAATCGGAGGACAGCACCATGCAACATAGTCAGCCAGTCTGAAACCAAGATGCTAAGTCTGCTAGCTAACCATACAGTACAGTCATTCTGTCATTCGTCCATCTATCTGTCCCTGTAGAGGATGAGCCAGTGAATAAACTCAGCAGCCAGGTTCAGTGTTTCCTCCAGGATTATGTTTACAGCAGTGGTGCAGTGCAGCATCCGGTATCCTGCTCAACCCCACCCGGCCACAACACCTGCTTCTAGGTGTGTATGTTTGAGCCCTGTTAATAAAACACACTGTGCTGCCTTTGGAGGCAGTGCAGCGCCACCACTGTGTCTATATGATGTGGGAAACAGTTTACAGAGCAATCCAGCATAGCACCCTACCCCCCCTTCTTTCTCCCTATCAGAGCAGAGCAGAGCGGAGCAGCAGACAGAGGAGAAAAGAAGCTTAGTGAATTTTTTCCTCCAGGGGGTTGGGCATTGGTTCCTCAGAAAACTACACTGCAGAAAACCCTGAAAATCACTCTAATCCTGTTACCACAGAGCTAAACAAGCAGGAGCGAAGGCTGGCTGTTGACAACAAACAAAACAATAATTATTATCTACTACAGCGCTGTGCCGTGTATATTCTCCTCCGCACAGTTATCTTCATGGCATTTGCGCTGTGCCACTGGATGCTGTAGGGTTCAATCTGAAGGTCATGAATGCACGTTATGTGCCTCAGTCCAGTGAGCTACCAGGACACATCAGTTATAATACACCGTTTGTCAATGGCTTCACAGGTGGCAGCCTTTTTAAAAATAACTCACTTTTCATACATCCATGTGTGACGTGCTAAAGGTCAAGCAAGTCTGATGAATTCTCCATACACAAGGCAACAGTGACCATGACATGCCAGATGAATGATGCATTCCCCCTCTGGGCCGCTCAGTAACAAATATGTCACCTTGTTTTGACCTGTGACTGCAGCGCCACCTTTGGGCCAATCATCAGTGTATTTTTGAAAATGCTGCAGTGGTGGGATGCATCAATCACCCAAGTGTGATCAAAAACCAGTCTGTGCTGTCTGAGATATTGTGTCTGATGACGAACAAATGGAAGGTGACTAACTGAAGGATTCAATCAGCCGGACATGATGTGGATGGTTGCCTTTTGACTTGGTGTGCAACCCACTTTCCAGAAGGTTATGCCTGCAACAGCCTATCATTCTGATTTTCCTTGCATTAACTTATGCAATATACTGATGCACTGAATGAAAATTATTCATTAATAAACCACAAAACAGTATGGTGCACAATCAGCTAAGCTCGATTTCAATATTCATGCCACCAGTCACAGAGAAACTGCATTTAGATGGTATCGTGCTTCCATAACTACACAGCCGCCCACCATTCCCCCAACCTTGATGGATAGATTGCGGGAATCACATCTAATAGTGAGATTGAAAGTTAGCTCAATAGGTGCCGATATTATCACCGAATGTTATCAGTGTTTTACAGCGTATGTGTGTTTGCCATAAAACAAGGCCAGGTTAATCTGTTACATTTTTGAATGGAGTTTGGCGTCATTTTCCACACAAGACGGACCATCGCGGTTTGTGGCTAGCAAGTGGCTAGCTGTAATTACAAACTAACATCACGTTAGCTGAGCAACAGCAACAAGTGGGCAGCTAGCCGACGAGTTTTGGGTTATCTGCCAAACTAAGATAACACAGCTAACATTATGCTAGTTAAGAAAATCCAAAGGCCACCCTGACAAACTGTTGCAAGGCTACAATACGTTAGCAAGCTGCCTCGGTCAACTCAGTATGGCTCGCTTGGCGTTCTCTCTGGATGCAACTCGCAACGCTAGTCTTAAATGTAATTGTAAACATATCTTTTACGGTTCTGCGTTGAAATACACCACTGAATCATATCGCCGCAGTATAACTAATCAACGTTAGCACCGCAAATTAGCCTCTTGACACTGTGCGATAAAAGTGCAATTGTGGCTCGGCCGCCGTGCTTCAGCGTTGAATGTGAGTTACATATTATAGTACATAAGTTAAAGCATTGTATAGTGATGGTTATTTACCGCAGTGTTCTGTCTTTGAAACCAGCCGAGGAGATTTGGGGTGTCTGTTACCGTCGTTGACTTGTTCAGTGTTGTTGACAGCGACAATCTGCGTCAAACGCCTTTTCCGGTTATTCTTTTCCAAATAAAAGCATGCGCGTATGTCGCGTCCAAGTTTCTTATCACAATAAAGGCACCAACAAGGGCCCTAGATATGCAGCTACCGGTGACATTCCTTGCATTTCTGGGCCCGTTTGTGGTTCGGTTGTGTACTTCTTCTTATTCTTAGAGACGACAGTCACGAAGGAAATATTAAAGAAGAGGCTGAGATGTCTTCAGTGGTTTTCTCTGCGTTTTTCCTGTAATGGTCATGAATTTTTGGATGTCAGTAGTTTCTGAACAAACCTCAATATCCCTGAATGGGAATAAACGGGTGTGGGTAAGGAATAGATGAATGATTAGCGCCACTTCCAGACAACAGAGGCAAACAGTATACGTCTAACATACATTCAACAAAATATCCTGTGAGATAGTGCTGCAAAGAGGACGAGATCCACAGTGGAAAGGAAACAAATGGTGGAATTAAACTCTATATCAGTAAAAGTACTCACTATCCTGTATTTTTATTGTCACAAATATCATAGTTCTAACAAATGTAATATATGTTGTTTGTTTCAGCTTATTATGACATGCTTAGCAGTTTTTACTTGTACCCTACAAAAAAACTACACTGACGGCACACCCCGAGGGACAATTTAAATGCGGAAATGCAACTGCAAAGAGGTAAAGGAAGTAACGCCAAAAAGTTGCCCTGTGTAGGTGTTGCAGTTATTGCACTGTGCAAAACTAACTTAGATTCTAATATGTGTGAAGAAGGGCGTCGGTAAAAAGGGAGAAAACTTCATGTCCGGTTCGTTGATTTTTCTTTAACGACCAAAACATTTTTGCACCGAAATGCCGAGGACTGCTGCGGTTGAGACGGACGTTTTCAGTGAAAGTGTCGGTCGGTTTTCGTCGACAGAAGACTCGCTGCGATCAGCAAGTGGTTCTTTGGGAGCAGGAATGTATGTCGGTTCAGGAGAAGCAGCCGGTGTTGCAACCGGGCAGCGGAACGGCCACAAACCCTGGCCGGTGGTCATGCTGTCAGTCCTCGCTTCCGCAGTCGCTCTGTCCGCAGCTGGTGCCTTGTGCGCCTTCATTTACCCCATCCTAAAAGGTGTGTGCGTGTTGTGGGACATTTTCTGAACAAGTTACTTGATGGAATTTAAGTTAGTTTAAGTGCAGAACATGAAAATGTTTATTTTAAAGATACAATATTTAAAATTTACCGGGCTCAATTTAAGTGAGGACCCTTAAGATTAATCTGACAAGACGTAATAAGCATATAAGTCGATGTTTGAGTCTATGCGGTTCTCATCGTTTGGAAATAGATGGTGTGTTTGTTTTCAGTCGAGTCTAAGCTAGTATGCTTTTAAAACTGAATTGCATAAAATATGATAAAGGTTTCCTGGTCCTTTATTTATTTATTGTAATGGGTCACTGCGGTGGTGAAAGATACTACAGAAAATAAATAAGCATCAATGGATAACATGAAACACAAGTAGCTAAATGCATACAGCCTTTGAATTACAACATGCATGCAGAGTGTACAAAATAATGGTAGAATATTATGCTAAGGCTGAAAAAAAATGTGTATGGCACAAAAATATGAACTGCAGAATGAATACTAATGAAAAAAAAATTCAAGAAAATATTCAGCTGTGTAAAAATAAGAGAATGTGTTGAGACAGACTCCATGGCACTTGTTAGAGGATCACAAAAAAAATCATTTTGTGTCTAGAGTGTGTCACATGCATAATTCAAAGCAAGGTGTGTGTGTGTGTTTTTAAATTCAGCCCAAGAGCCAGATTTCAGTCATGCAGTATCACCTGGGACACACATAAGACCTATTAAATCACAGTAGTACTGTTTTTATGAGGGCAGCCATCAGAAACAAGCCTGAGACTTATTTTCTGGGCCCAAATGATGGTTTGAGAAAAGCGGGTCTGTATGATATTAATATATGATATTGATTAATGGTGACATTATCACTGTGGTCTTCCAGAACTGCGGACTGAGAGAGTGAAAGCAGAAGATGGGACTGAAGTCAGGGTACTTGGTTAGTATCATAATTACTTAATTTTGTCCCAATTTTAATACCATACCTATATGGTTCCAATTTAAAACATTAACATTATTACACCGATTACAACTTAAAACATGTTATTTGCTGGTTTAATGGCAATGCTGTATCATCTGAATATGAAATTTGGTAATTATTTACAACAAGTAGGCTAACCATAATTCCTTCTTTATTTTAAAAAAAAAATCTTCATCATTTGTCCACACAATCTCCTTAATTGTCACATTATAAGTCACTATCACATTAAAATTCTTAACTATCAATCAGAACTATCAATCAGGCCTGTTAGCTTCAGGTTTAAAAGGTTGAATAAGTGTGAAAAGGATAAATGTGTGTGTCTCTGGTCAGGTTTCTGGAGTATCCTGGTGTTGTCGGTGTTAGCTGGATATATCTGCTGTGTTTTCTCATGGACTCTTACCTACCTCGACTCATACAAACCTGGCACCGTGTTTCCCACGCCACTGGCTCTCTCCCAGCTGAGGTAACACATTAACTGAACTAGACAGCACTCAGTCATTCTCAGTCACACTCAGACTACCTTTGCTACCACCAGCGTTGCCAGATGTACGATAGTTATCGTATTTGTACAGTAATTTTGCCCTTGTTACGATATACGAGTAGTAATGCCAAAAATTGGCCAAATGTACAATAATTTAGACATTTGATGGAAATATTGCATGAATTAACTTTATTTTCTGACTTCTGATTCAGGAACAGTTTTCCTTTTAACATTCACAAACAGTGTTAGAGAAATCTGATCCTAGATCTATGTTTACAGGGAAAGATATTCAAAATATCTCTCAGGTGTCCAGCCAATCATTTATCCTTGTTGTGTATCCTTGCTGCATGACCTTTACATCCGCGGGAGCATCGTAGCTTATGTTGTGAGCAAATTAAATGTTTTCTCCTCCTGTTTAGGTATTGTAATTGGCTAGAGTATGAGTAGGGGTGTAAAACAAGGTTGTTTCTCACAATGAATGTTTTACTTTGTGACATTACACCTTTATGCCTTTAGTTTTTCTTCATTTGGTCTTGTATGATAATTTTCTTCAAAATAAGGTAATTTTAAGACTGGTATGATAGTTTAATAATTCCCATCTGGCCCAGTATTGTGCAGTTGTAAAGATATGCAAGGTCCACATTTTGGATATTCACCAAAAGTTGATCACGCTCATGGTGCACAGTAAGTGCTCCTGAAAAAGCACTAGATCCAGCACTTTTAAAAGTTGAAAACAGTTAAACTTTTTCTGGGAAAGCACTCTGAAATATGGGCTTTTAATTTGTGCTGCATAGTTTGCTGCTGCCTTTCCAAAACTATTCAGTTTTCAGCTCTCACTGGTCGCACTGGCTAACTTTAACAAAATGTGACGTTAGCACTAGCTAACACATTTTTGCTGTAGCCGATTGCCTAAAGTGCTGTGGGTTTTTCACAGGCAGTGGATTCTCAAAGATCCCCCAAATAATCTGACAGACAAAATTTCTCATGATGTTTCATGATGTTCTTATTCTAATAACACAGAGAGCAGGCGAAACAAGTCATGTGACTTCTGTCGGTTGTGACTGTGGCATCATGGTGCACACTTCTTAAACACACAGTGTTTGGAATGGTGTGTTTAATTTATTCCCATCCAATCTATTCCCATCTAGAGCTTTGATCATGCCCAAAAAATCAGGCCCGGCCCAACCCTTGCCCGAAAAAAGTCTGTCTGAGCCTGTCCCCACCCGACCCACAACAACGTGCTGCTGTACTGCTGGATAAATGTTATTCCGTTACTTTCCGTGTTATTCCGCAACTCCAAAACATGGAGTTACAAAATGATGCATATGATGGAGTGCTGTACATGCAATAAAATCACGTAAAACAAGATAGAAGACATAAGTCAAGTAAATGCATAACGTGAAACTTTAACGTTAAACTGCAGCTAGTGTTAACCTGATGAAATACTGTGAGAATCCCGAGCAAACCAACAAAAGCTACTCACTAACATTAATGATTACTTGAAGTAACAACACTGCAGTACTCTGATTTCAACATCTAGACTTGCAGGACGTGATTTCTTGCAAACATTCATCTTAAAAATAACAGGGCAAGTTCAGGAGAAAACCTAACTATAATGGTTTGAATCTCACCTAGTAGCAGCAGCTGTTAGTCTTTTGTGTTTTAACAAGCTAATGTTAGCTTCTCCTAATTTAAAAAGTCAAACTGTAAGCTAACGTTAGCTAGCAATTTCAAAGGTACCACAAAGTTCTCAGTTGCTTCACGTGATATCATCGTGATGGCGTCTAGTGCTAGATGTAATGATTATTTTCACTGATGATTACTCCCATCAGTTTTATTATGAATCAGTTACTCATTTAGTCTCTAAAGTGTCAAAAATGATATATGGTCATGTGAAGTTAGTCCAAAGTGATGCCTTCAGATTGTTCCGTTATTCTCAATAGCAGCCAACCAAAATATTTTTATGATGTAAACCAAGATATGTCAACCTGAAATTAGCAAATGTTTGACATTGTGACTTGATAAATGACTAAAATGATATATTTATAATCAATTAATTTTCTGTCAATCAACTAATCGATTAATCAGCTAATCAATTCAGGTCTGTCATAACTCCAATAGACTTATTAGCATAACTGGCTATGAAAAAAATAATGTAAAAATTTTTTTTTTTCTTTTCATGCAGGCAATTACCAGACCAGAATTTCCATATGGGCTACAGTATTGCTATCCTGAACGGCATCATGGCCATGGTCACGGTCATCTGGACCCTCAACTGACACACACACACACACATACACACACAGTCATGATGCTGTAACAGCTATACCAGTATAGCCTGCTGCTTGTGAAATGGATCATACTGTACATATGCTTTTTTCCATGAGTTTATCTGGAATTCAAGAGGTGGAAGTCATATTGTCTAAGGAACATGTTATATTGTCTATACGTATTGTCATTGCATTTGACTGTAACATTTCTGGAGAATAGTATTCATTACAGCGTTGACAGGTATCGTTACTACTGTCTGCCTAGATGCATCTTTATATCCCATTCAGAGAATGTACTCAATCTGAGTTTGTACTGAAAAACGGCAATAAACAGTTATTCTATACATGTCTCATTATGCAGAAGAACTGTTCCTGAATGCAGAAGTGTTTTTCTCTCCCTCTCATTGTCCAACTGTGGTGGAAGGACGTGTGGGATTATCTTCCCCTTTAAGAATATTTTCATTTTTTAAAAAAAAGAACAGATTTCACCTTGTAACCAGAGTTACTTAGAAAATGACGGCTCAGAAAAATGAGTCAGAATCAGGATCGTTGTAGCAAAGATATACAGAGCCATTGTGGTGGGAGAGGAGTAGGAGGCTATGTGCTTGTGTGTGTGTGTGTGTGTGTGGTGTATGTGTGTAAGATTATAACATTTCTGTGCAGTCAATAGGATACAGTTATGAGTATACAGTAGAGCTGGGTGATATGGAAAAAAATATAATTTTTTTCATATCAGACGATATTGATATATATCACGATATAAATCAAATAATTATTTTTGTCAAGCTTAAAGATTCCCCTTTACTCCTCAGTGAAAGATGAAGATATCTGAAGGTCATCTTTTGTTAAAGTATTATGTTTTTTCTGTCAAAACCTGACAAATGAGCCAAGTAAAATGTGCAATTCTGAACATTCAACTGTATTGCCAGATAGGCTCTGCTTTGTTTTTTATCTGACTTTAAATAGACAAAATATTTCCACACTAACAAATTCCTGGGACCTTTCATGTCATATGTTGTTTTTATCCTTTGATATTGAGGAAAGTTTATTTTGAGATAATTATCTTTATCGTTTTATCGCCCCGCCCTATTATACAGTTATAGTAAGTGAAAGCAGTTAAAGGTGAGCAATATAACGTTACAGACAGAAAGAACTGCATTGAAGTATGGATCCTTAAGAGTCAACTGGCAAAAATCGTGGAAAAAGCACAAAGAGTCTACCTGGTTCTCATTGGTGGCCTGATTGACTGATAAATTACGTGTTTATTCCATGTTTTTTGTCAGTTGAGTTTAAACAGTTCTTACTTCAGTTGATCCTCAATTTTGCATAATGCACCTTTAATTTGAGACTTAATTCATTTCTACCATTACAATATCACTCACAGTATGTGTGATCACGTACACAATCAAATCCACGCACAAGTTGTCTTCTTCAATTTTTTTTTATTTTATTATTACTTTCTTCTTTGTAAGTGGTTCTGAGTCTGTTGTAGCCACAGAAATGTTTTATTTGCAGGCCATGAAAATTTTACTTTACGACTGAAAAAACTGGAAGTAGTTCTCTATAATAATCTTGATACAGAAAATGAGGTCCCACAATCAGCAACTTATTCAAAATTAACAAATTTTTTTGTCATTTATTTTTAATATATTTTAGTAATTGTTTGTTTTACCTTCAGAAGACAGCTGCAGTGAATTGTAACATGCATGTCATTTTCTTCACTTCATTGTATATCCCTGAAACAAAGGTGTCAGAGATCTGATGGATTCACCGCGACTGCAGATCTGCTCCAGATCCTGGCTTTGAACGCAATAACTCCACCGCCATTAATTTGAATCTTTTCAAAGTCGATTTTGGTTACCGCATGGCCTTTCCTCTAATGCCACATAAAGCCACACTCAGGTTGTTTTGCAGCTATATCCTGCTGCTGTTCAAGTGTCTTGCTTTTATAGTAAGCTTATATGTTTTGGAGAAGCACCGACGAAGAGTGGGAACAATCTGAGCTTGGATGCTGATGTGAACCTTCTCTGGTGCCCTTCTTTGGGGCAGATGTGCGCTCATCCTCGCTTGCCTTCATCTTCCTCTGACTGTGTGGTCTCTCAGAGTCCCCCATCTTCCTTCTGACTGGGGAAGCTGCGGAAGACAGACAGCATCATGTTACCTTCTGGGGTGTAGTCAGTGACTCTCCACCTGTCTTTCAGCTCCCTGCTTGTCCTGGAGCACACAGTGGAGATGACCCTGGTGAAGCCAACACCTCTCCACTTCACAGATATCTACTGTATGATATCTAGGCTCTCATCACAATATCAAAATAATAATATATTGACTAGCACTACTGGAGCCTGCTGTCGACACCATCACAGCAGCTGATGCCTTGGTCAGAGTACTCGGTGGTGCGTTTTCCCAGTTGTCAATTGGGCAGACAAAGAGTGACCCCAACTTCAGGATGTTGAGGAATCCCTGGTGACCCATGAAGTGGAACCAAGAATCTTCAGTGATTTGGCTGTACAGTAGTGGGATGGACTGACTGAGGTCGTCAATGTCTTCCTCAGTGAGAGGACGGTTGCTCAAGTTGGATACGTGCATCTGGATGACCCTGTCCATACAGCCGAGCTAAACGGAGAACAGAATGAGTCAAGAATGGTTTTTATCTGACCACACTGCGAATTAAAGCATGACAATATGAAAATAGAAAAATTCATACGTGATCTAAGAGAAATGCACAATATGAAAATATCAGTTCAAATATTGAATAAAATAAAATTAACTGTTGGCTCACATTGTCAAACACATGGATAAGTTGTAATTATGAGCATAATAAAATGCTGGGAAAATCATGAAGTAAAATGTAAACAGTATGAAATGTAAAATCATCAACCAAATCAACCAAAATCCATTTGCTGCTGTCAATAATAAAATAAAAGCTTCCTTGCCAGAATTGCCTGTTTACAAAAGAATTTAAGTTATATTCAAGGTCAAATTATGACCTTAGACAACTTTCTCGATGATAATAACCTGCCACATAATGCCACATGGCCAGCAGTCTACTTTACTATGACCATCTAGAAGTTTCCCAGTTCCTTTGGATGTGAGTATTACTGGATAGATAAATCCACTAAGAGCTGTGCCATTGTTGTTACAATTCACAGCCAACTCTGAATTGAACTTCAGTTGACAGGCACATTTTCGTGTTCCAAGAAATCATTATTAGCTAACTCTAACATTATGCTAGCTGGCATACAAAGCTCTAGCATACAAAGCTTTGTAATTATTTAGCTGTTAGTTCAAAGCAAAACTCTGTTCAGGTCTGACTTCACAGTGAGGTAGGTGTGGACAGAAGGCTGTAGTTTACCTGATGGTTTCTAACTGAATGTTTCCTGCTTTTCACCATCAGTTGAGCCATGTGTGTCAGCAGTCTGTCATACATGGACCCTGAGTTCATTCATCAGCAAGTGGAGCTGATGAGCCTATCCTCTTTGTCTGAGAGGGAACGGGATTTCCACCTGGCAGAGGTGAGTCTGCTCACTGCCTGTTTGAGTTTGGCCATTTTCCCTCCACTCTGCTACGATTCATGTGTAAATGTGAAGCCCAAACCACAGTGGAGCTGGTCCACAGCAGCTTCGGGGAGCAACTGCAGTGCTTCAAGCTGGTGGACTTTGATGACAAGGAATCTCTGTTCTCTGCCATACAGCATATGGAATGCACAGTCCGGATTGCTGCACCCAGTCTGCCTCTCCCTCAGCTCACCACCTCTGAGGTTCTGGAGGAGGCCGCAGAGTTTTGTGAGGACGACTCGGAGCTGAACACAGAGACGCTCCTGGAGCAGATGGAGGTTTCTCTGGGCCTGATTCATGACCAGGACACCATGGTAACCACAGGTGGCTAGTGCATAAGCTGTGCTGTGTGTGTGATGTGTGTGTTGAAGGAGTTTGTGCTGATGACACCACCCAGTGGTCAGAAATCACATACTGCACCTTTTTCAACAAGGTGGAGTCAGTCAGCCACTCAGTCCATTACACTGACAGATGTAGACTGGTGTGCTTACTTGGCACTTACTTGGACTTTTTTTTTCTTTTTTTTTTTTTTTTTTTTTCTTTACACATAAATAGTATGAAACATGAAACAAACATTATGTTTTTGTTTTTTGAGAGGTTATAAAACTTAAAGCTGCAGGTTTGTTTGAGTTTTCCTCACTTCATATTTTTCTGGACATTATTCACCTGCATATGAACTGTTGAGGAATTCATTATCAGCTATTTAAAACTGGTCTGAGAAATGGCTAAAGGGTTTACGACAAAAACATTTCACTCCTGAACAGGGAAGCATATTGGTAAACACAGGCGTTACTAATGACATTAATGAAGGTTCTGTTCCAGCCTTTTCCTTTGGCAATATATTTTCTCAAAAGTAGAAATTCCGTATTCCTACATGAGCACACCTGTATTACAGGTGAGAAAATGTAGCTTCGCCATGTCATTATATGCAGATCTCAGTACATATTTGCAATAAAAAAGTCCTGGTTTTATTTCCATAGCATGTTTTATTCTTTCATATTGGTAATGTCTGTAATGCCTGTAAACACAAGTAAGGAACTCTTAGAAAAAAGATTTTAAAAAATATATTTTAGTGCCGAGGGTGAATGCAAAGCATCTTTTCCAGCAAAGGTTGATGGTATTCAGCTAAATTTTCTCAGATTAAAAAAATGTGAAGAACAAGGCAACACTTAACATACTGTCCACCACACATGATGTAGAACCCCTTTGAGCCAATCAGCAACAAACGTGCTATTTTGTCCTGGAATTGGAGAAATGCTTTGAATGTATTGGTGAGATCGTGGATCATTCCTCAAAGTTTGGTCAAAAATCCACGTGAAAGATGAACACAAGAAGCAAACTGATCCATTATCGCATTTAAAATAGTGAGTTGCATACAAGAAATGTCAAACAGCACAAGAAGAAAAATACAACAATGAACGGCTGCATCGTTGCAAATGGCAATATTTTGCAAGAAAGGGTCTCAAGCTAGTTTTTTTTTGTCATAAATGTCAATAGAGCTTTGAGGTTCTCATCCTTCCATCCTCAGCATATCCCTCCATCCTTGGACGTCCTCCTCTCGTCTCCCAGGAGGTCGACGAACCCCTCGCTCCTCCTCAGCAGGCCCCAGCTGATGAAAACCAAACCGAACATCACCGTCACTGCCAGGACGCACATTACCACCATCTGTCAGAGACACGGAGACAAGAAGATCAAAGGTTAGACTCTACGGAATGAGACTTTAATGTTTCCTCCTGGGAAACTGGAGCTAAAATTAAGGCTTTAAACCTTGAATTCAGTATTTAGTGGCCTTCACTTATATTTTTTGATACTGAGATAAAGCTAAAGATAAAGATAAAGTTTCTACACATTTACTTTTCTGGTGAGCTTTTTTTTATACTGATTATTTCTAGTTTCAGAACTTTGATGTTTAATTGGAAAGTTTATTTAGGGACATATTTTTTCTTATTTTGGTGGCTAAACTGGACATAAATTGATTTAAGAATCTAGAATAAATTTAACATTACAACAAGTGCATACACTCAAGGGCTTGGGTAAGGCAAGGTTCAGTATGAACACAGTTTTCCTTAGGCTGGCTTTACATGGTGCAACTAAAATGCAACTTCATTTCCATGCAACTTAGTTGTGTTGAGAGTTCCAGGCGAACCGTCCAATGAAATTATAAATTCAGTTTGGAATGTTCCATATGGGTTTGTTGACATGGAAAAGTTTCATTTGCAGCCTGTACTAATTGCATGAAGTTGCACTGTGCGAAGCCGGCCTTAAATGAGACATGGAATTTTTTTAATTTACGGTAAGCAAGCTATTAAAGGGCAAAAATGAAATGACAGAAATGTTTTTGGAAGCAGTATACTGGATTGCATCAATGCCACTGTGCGTGCCAACTTTAATTTAGTTCTACACATCAGAAAATCTAACATTTCGGTCCTCTCTGATCCATGTTCAGGTAGCGATAACAAGATCAGATTTGGGCCCACAAGACATTACATGTCTGCGTTTGATACCTGAGCTGTGAAGATCTCTGCTCTGTCTCGGCTCGCTGGTGGATTTCCAGAGCCAAGGCCGCTCCTGTCGCCTTGATCAGCCTCAGTGGATGACAACAGCTCGTAGCTGAACTCTAAAATCCTCCCAGACCCCCCGTCCATGGAGGAAAAGAGGCTGCTGTTAGCAACATGCGAAGTCAAGGTACTGGAGTTCATGATGATGGGCAGGACAAACGGATGAGAAGAAACAGTTTGAAACAGAAGGATGGCAGATGGCAAATGGAGCTTTTCCTTGAAGAGTGAAGGTCTGACCTCCAAATTGTTGAGACGTCGCATATCTTATCTTTGCTCAGCAGGTCACGAGCAGCTTTTGGCTGTGCTGCTTCCTCGCTGGAGGACAAGGGCTTTTCACAAAACTGAGCTCTGATGGACAAGGATTTCATTTTGAACACTCACCAACACAATTCATGCTCATAATCACTCAACTTACTTTCACAAAACTAATTTGTTTTCCCCCTTAAAAGTTGCTATTTTAATGAAACTTATTTGTATATTACTTTTGTATGATCTATGAATTTACATGATGAAAATTTGTCAGCCTATAAAAAGTCAGCCCCTGAGTTCAAATTGTAACAAAACCAACCAAAAGCCCAAAATGACATTTCACCTCGCTTTCCACAGAGGATCAGAACATTTTATCAGTTCATTCATGTGATGTTTTGTCTTTGAATATTGTGGTTATCATTTGTCCAGAAAGGAGCAAAGATGATCCTTAGGTCTGGATTTACTGACACAGTTTGCAGGCTTAACAAATGACTTGTTAAGGTTTGGAATGTAGACACAAATGAGTTAAGAACTCGGCACAATGAATAAAGAAGACTCAACCCAGAGTAAAGTCACAATTTAGTAGGATTTTATTTATATTTCATACTGTAAAGTCTCTCAGCTTTTTTCAACAAAGCACGTTCCCGCCCTCTCACACAGAGGTGGAAATGATTAACTGTATACAACAAGCATCAAGGACACCTTTAAATTAAGGAGAGACACCACTGTGTGTGTGTGTGTGTGTGTGTGTGGTTCAGCAAATGGAAGGTTCGTCGATGGCGTCGGCTCCCTCTGTGATGGCCTTGACACATTTGGCCATGGTCTGGGACGCCCTGCTGATAGAGTCTAAAGACAGACAGACAGAAAGAAAGATCAGAGTATTTTAAGACATTGATAATGCCACCTGGACCATATCTAATAAAGAAAGTTCTGAGACAAAAAGAAGTTTGAGAAAAAGGTCACTAGGGAACTGCTTGCTCAAAAGCCTAACATCCAATTATGGCTCTTAAACCAGAGGTGATAAAAGCAGAGTATGCTTGGCATACTGTATTCATCTGTATTAAAGGCTCATTTCCTCCTTTAGTTTATTTGGCCAGGTGATGACAGCCATTTGAACTTCTCAAATAACCCTAAATAACCCTACGTTTGTTAGGGTAGAGAAGGTAATCCACACCAGCAACAGGAAAATGACCCCAAAGTGCACGCAGACATCTGATAGGAAGCAACATGAAGCGTGGACTGATGAAGATGAGGCTTCAGACTGACCTGTCATGTAGAAGTCCTTTGCTGTGAGCTGAGGTGGCACCAGAGGAGCTGCCAGGAGCGTCTGGTTCACCGTCTGAGACACGAACACAAGCAAAGAGAGAGTCAGGAGAGATTTAAAAAAACAAAACACCTTGGTTCAACAATCCGTTTAAAGATCCGTTTACACACCATGGAGAGTTCGTTGGCCTGTTTGAAGTAGTTGGCCTCCTCCACGTCGTCGTAGCGGACCAGGTTAGGAGAGACCTCTGCGAGTCTGGATCGCACCTCGTCCACGGTTTCATAGGGCAGCGTCACACCGGCCAGCTACACACACACACACACACACACATACATACATACATACACAGATAAACACAGTGTATTTTTTACAAGGACATTTCTTTGTCTTCAAGTTCTAACATACATAGACATGGTAATCCATGTGCTGCTAGTAGATCATTGGCTCCGGTGCTTCATGCTAACACTTAAGCATACAATACAGGTTTAAATCTGTCCCTTCTGACTAGCATGACAACTGCCAGTATTATGATAATGTTAATACTATTTACTTTACATAATGTGTGCTAATGAGTCATATAGAGAACTCTAAGGATGTGCTGATCTGTCTAAAGGAGGGTGAATGTTTTTAGTTAATGTAGGTAGGGAGGCATGGAGGGAGGAGGTGACATGGTCCTCACCTCAGATATGGCCCTGATGATCTTCCAGTCCTCCCTGGCTAACCCAGGAGGAGTGACGGCCACCCGGGTCTGTTGGCTCCGCCCCTCGGTGTTCACGTAGGTGGCGTTCTTCTCTGTGTACGCTGCGCCGGGCAGGATGATGTCTGCCATCGGGGCTCCGACGTCGCCGTGGTGACCTGGAGGAAACGGGGAGGCAAGAGTGCACCGGGTGCTCTTCAACTGAAATTCTGACGAGGAAGTGACAGACTGACTTACGGATTCTAGTTTAAGTAAGTTAATTATTATTATATGGTTTTCCATTTGTATAAAATCATTGGAAGTGTGTTTTCTACCTTGATTTTGCTGATTTAAAACAGCAATCTTGTGGGTTTTCATCTCAAGCCTCAAGGCAATAAAAATTAGGACATTTGAAATGAACACTATGTGTGTATGTGTGTGTGTGTGTGTGTGTGTGTGTGTACCCTGGTAGACGATGAGGCTGTCTTTGGGCAGGTCAGCTCTGGTGATGCACCCGGCGTCAGCTCCCAGCAGGAACAGGACTTTGGGTGGGTTCTTCCTGATGGCCTCCACTCCGGCCTTGTAGCCCAGGTCCAATGCTGCGACCTGACTGGCCACCCTGGTGATGCACAAACACACGGATCGACCAATTAGAGCAGGAGACATCGACATCAACTAAATGGGGGTGACTGGACATTTCACATGCAATCAGTGTGTAGCTCATACTGTAGTCGTCCATAAAATAGTTTGAAACTTTATTAAAAGTGATTTTTTTTGTTTGAATTGTTAAAATAACAAATTAAGATACAGATTCAGTAGATCTTTTTCCCAGCAGCCATTTTGACATGAACAGCAGGTAAACACAGGTGTTACTATTGCTAAACAGCCACTTAAATTACATTAACATTAATTGATGTCATCGGTAACACCTGCGTGACCACTGCTATTTCTGGTCAAAATGGCTGCTGTGAAAAAGGTCTATTACGTCACAAATCAGTTGGATTGATTTGCATTATTTGATTTTAAAAACTCATCAGAAGCGTCTACAGAGGATTTCAATTATGGCGACTTGATAGCATCAATAGAGTGAACGAAAATCAAGTCAAAACGGCTGTTATTCCCACATGACCTGAACGCAGCGCCAACTCCATCCCTCCTCCTGTACCTGTGCAGGACGTTGAGGACCTTCCACCCCTCCTCCACTCCGCTGCTGGTCCTGGCGTTCTGCGCGATGGTGGAAACCGCGCCCAGAATGGCCGCCCCGTCTTCTCTCTGCAGAGCCGAGCTGCCCACCACCACGACTGGACGCTTGGCAGACGCAAGGACCTAGACACAGAGACGGAAATACATTTACATCGTACAGGTTTACATAAAGAAAAAGAAGAAGTAGGATCATCAGTGGCAATACTCCTTTAAGCTTTATGTGCTCATGCACGTGTGTATTATGTTGTTACATTTTTCATTATTTTATGCCTTTATTATTTCTTTCAGACAGTTTCCATCAGGGCCTTGATATAAAATTCCATGACTTTCCAGAACTTCAATGACCTAAAAATGTTTTTCCTTCCTGGTTTGTTAATGTTTCTCTGAAGTAGCCAACATGTTATACCTTTCAGACTGTGTGTGTGTGTGTGTTCATTACCTGACAGAAGGGGTGTGTACCATTGGCCAGCTCCTGCAGCACGGAGGCCTCCTCTCCTAGGTGGTCGTACGTGTAACTCAGATCGACGCTGCGACCCACCACGGCGACGCGCAGCTCGTTGTGGAGCCAACTAACAGAGAGGAGAGGAGGGAGGGATATAAAGAGGGAGGAAGGTTATTATTAGATTGATGAGCAAATGAGCAAGAACTGAAGGAAGGAACAAAGTGATTTTACAGTTTCCAATCAAAAACAAGTCAATAACCCTTAAAATTGGTTCCAAATGAATGCAAATTGTGCCATGTCACCTCTTGCGGACGCGGGCGTTGAAGAGCGGGGCTTCGTAGCGTGGGTTGGTTCCTATGAGCAGCAGCAGGTCGCAGTCCTCGATGCCGGCGATGCGTGTGTTTAAGAGGTAGTTGGAGCGCAGGTCAGAGCTAAGGAGAGAACAAGAAGACAAGAAAGGCTTGTTTGGTTTTTCTCCTCCTTAATACAGCTGGGAAGTCATTCAATTCTGAGCTAAAGCCTAGATTTTCATTTCCCATGCTAACATTGTTTTCTGTTAAATATCACGACAGTCTTACCCAGCCCCCGCCATGGGGAACAGCTCCTCGGTGCAGAGGCTGTCTGAGTTGACCCTGTTGAGCAGGTCTTTGAGGGAGACCAGGGTTTCAGCGTCCACCATGCCTCCTGCGATGGCTGCCACCTCACTGCCCTGCGCCCCCTGGAGCTACACACACACCACACACAGATATTACACTTAGAAATATAATACATGTGTGTATGTTAAAGTTGTGACTGATGCTGTGTGCTGTTTTGTGTAGCGAGTGATGTCATGACTGTGAAATGGAAATATTCTGCGCACCACACACACACACACACACTTACTGCTCCAGCCACGCGTGTGAGAGCGTCCTCCCAGGTGGTCGGGGTCAGCTGACCTGAGGCGTCCTTCACCATTGGCTGGGTCAACCTCTGCCTCTTCAGACCATCATATGCAAACCTAAGGAGACACACACACACACACACACACAAACTGAAATTGTTCTTTTTACCTCATTTTACATATTTACATGCACCTAATATCTGTGTTTCCTCTTCTGCTTCTGTGTGTGTGTGTGTGTTCCATAGTCAATGTGGGTTCTTGTACAGGTTTTTACAGCTTAGATTTAAGGATTAAGGATTAAGAAGTCTAAAGTGTAAAAACTGAATACTGTCTGTGCAACCACACAAATCTCTCAACATGATCAGACTTGAAGGACCTTGAGGTATTTTGCGTTGGAGTTGTGTTTCACCTGGTCTTGTCAGAGATCCACTCCTCGTTGACGTCTTCGTTCAGCCTGGGCATCACCCTCATCACCTCCCCTCCTCTGGTGCTCACCACGATGTTGCTGCCCACTGCGTCCAGCACGTCGATGGACTCTGTTTTCCTGCACAACGAGCGAGAGGAAGCAAAAGGAAGCAGGTGAGACGAAGCAGGTGACAGAAAAATGCAGAGATAGAAAAGAGAAGGATGGTAATGGGGCTTTTCCTTCCTCTTTGAACACATTTTCAGTTTTATTCTTTATTTATTTATCCTTATATACACTTGCACTTTTGTAAAGTCTGCTTTTACATGACTGTTAAATAAGTAACTTTTATTAACTACTACTATCAGCTTCCCTCTGAACTTTGCACAGCTCTAACCGTAGAATAAGGGTGCAATGAATCATTCATTTTAATACATCAATTCTGTCAATTCAACTGCATCCTGCTGAAAGAAAGAAATAGAATAAATCCCTCTGACTTTGTCCTGAATCAGTAGGAAATGCTTTGAAGGGATTCATTCAAGATTCTTAAAGAAAAAAAGAAAAAAAAGCATGCAGTGATCTAACAAAATACTATGAATTGCAACTTTTTTGTCAATAAAATTCTGTTTGTAGAATAAAAACTATTACATTAAAGAGTAACTAAACCCCAAACTCAAATCGATGTGAAACCTGACCTCTAATAGTGAAAAGTAAGGGTGCCTGGTGTTTTGGGTTTAGTTACTTTCTAACTTTGTTGTCCTTTTTTCACAAAAAGGCGCAAATTTATGAATAGAAAGTCAGGCTAAAATTTAGGCTAAAAGTACTGACTCTAATTCTTTACTGGAATTTAACAAACTCGAACCAAATTGAAATTTTCAAATTTTCAATTTTTTTTCAAATTTCAATTTTCAAATTGAAAAAATTATTCTTAAATTGAATGGCCAACTGGTGAATCGTGAATTAAACTGAATCACTGTTCAGCCAAAGGATCACAGACCAGCTAGCAGTAAGTGTATTCTCTAATGTGGTACGGTGATTGTTGTCAGTGAGTAACCCTGAGGTATCATGATAATCCTGGTCCCACCTGGTCTCCCATGGTCGTGCGGTGAAAGCGTAGGGCTTGGAGGTGAGCGCCCCGACGGGACACACGTCGATCACGTTGCCCGACAGCTCCGACATGAACATCTTCTCCACGTACGTGCCGATCTGCAAGTTGTTTCCTCTCCCTGTCGTCCCCAGGTCCTCCACGCCGGCGATCTCGCTGGCAAAACTAAAAAACACACACAGGAATTTGGTGAAAATCAATATATTCTTTTAAGTCAGCAACTGAAGTCACATCTGCTATTGGCCTCATTTTGGATCTCCCTCTCTCACACACTCACCGGACGCAGCGTGTGCACTGGATGCAGCGGGTCATGATGGTTTTGATGAGCGGCCCGATGTTCTTGTCCTCCACCGCCCTCTTGCCCTCTGAAAAACGGCTGCGGTCTGAACCGAACTGCATCGACTGATCCTGGTGACACAGGGGGCAGAGAGGGTTAAAACTGTGTGTGTGTGTGTGTGTGTGTGTGTACATAGGAGCAGGATCACTGTGCTTCCTTGTGGTTGAATGATTAATAATTACACAGCTCTTTTTTTACA